>JAOUWY010000046.1:7738819-7749611 GCA_025728095.1 Prietella phreatophila | reverse complement strand
ACCCCCAAAGCATCATGTTTCCACCTCCATGTTTGACGGTGAGGATGGTGTTCTTGGGGTCATAGGCAGCATTCCTCATTCTCCAAACACGGTGAGTTGAGTTGACGCCAAAGAGCTCCACTTTGGTCTCATCTGACCACCAGAGGACAACTGGGTGAAAGTGTTGTGGTCAGATGATTTTGTTAGTACAAGCACTTGTATGGTAGATGCTTCACATAATCTAAAAGCAATAATAAACAGATTTTTTTAAATGTTGTTATTTAACAAAGATAAATGTCTGTCTACTATCTATCTATCTATCTATCTAGCTATCTATCTATCTATCTATCTATCTATCTATCTATCTATCTATCTATCTACTTTATATGTTTACTTAACATGCGTCTCGGATTTATTTGTAATAGTCAGTAAGTTCTCCACAATGGGAAAGTCTTCAGGATGGAGGACTATCTCTTTTCTTGGTAACATGAAAAGCTGTGTTTGTTTTTTTTTGTCTTATTAACTTCAAGAGTAGAGAAAACAGTGAGGTTGATGAGGGAACAATGTTGCATTTTATAGATTATAAATGATAGTAGGGACTAACTTGTCTCATGGACATTCCATAACATTAAATGCAATTATAAATGGTTAAAAAGTATGAGATGTCATTGAATAATAAAGTAAAATCATTGTAAATTCACTGCGGTGTAAGGGGAATAAAACACTGTTATTAGAAAAATATTCCACTTAAGGATGGTAACAGTAAATCCACTTCAAGTTCCCAACAGTGCGTCATGTATTATTTTCCTATAGCAACTCACCCCTGTCATGTGTTATTTCTTACTTAAGTGACATATGACATATGGAAAAGGTGCCTTAAAACGGAGTTTAAACGGACATGCAAAGATCAAATCTAACAAGAGGACTCTATTTATAATAACTCAGCGCAGTAACACTACACTAATGATGATTATGCTGAGAGACGGGAGACACCATGATACTTCAAAGGAAAAGAATGAACTGTGTAAGTGCTGTACTTTCAGCTAAACACATCTGCTGGTTTGGATTCAATTTATCCTCATTTTATTTAGGGTTGTTTGTTTTTAACTAAAAATGCTATAACACTTTACTAAAGTGTGGTGTTTATAGGGTTACATGATGCCTATGTAAACCTCTTGTGATAACTAAGATAAGGTTACATAACGATTTATGAAAGGTATTCCAAATGGCATTAGGTGTCATAAAGTGGTCAGAGTTGATTTTGAAGATGAGGAAGTTGATATAACTCCAGTGCCAGTGCAATAGATTATTGTTGAAGCATGATTGGTTTTGTTATGGCATTTTCAAGGCTAACTGACATTAGAACAGTGTTAGGACATAGTAACCATCGTTCGGCAAGCTATAAGCATCACGCTTATGGAACACTCACATAGCAGACGTGCACTGAGCTACAAGGTCTCCTCAGAATGTACCATAACAACATTATTTCAATAAAAAATACTCTATTGCTTTTCTTCGGTCTTTATGTGCAGTCTTTATATAAATCTACACTTATTGGAATATGCAGTTAAATTTGGACCATAGCACTGATTGGTCAGGTGTCGATTAATTTTCTATAACAACAGTTCTAACAGTTGTTCCGATTGTAATTCAGACCACAGTTTTATATTAACATGTTTGTTCTAAAACATAGTCTAATAATAAACAGTCTAATATATAGTCTAATAATAAACAGATTCACAAATACATTGCAATTTAACCAAGAAGACCTCTAATCGTTGATATGGTGAAGTATTCTGTGAGGAGACATTTATTTAACAATTATATGAGGAGTCTCCAGTGTCAGCACTTTGTAACAGTCAGTAAGATTTCCACCATTGAGAGAGTCTTTCTGGTTTCTCTGTAAATAATACATTTATTCTGTCTTATTAACTATAAGAGAGGGAAAAAAGACAGATTGGTGAGGGAACAACTTTTTATGGCTGTTATAAAGCAAGTGATATTAGGAACTAACTTGCGGACATGACAATAAAAACCGTGAGGAATAAGATTCACAGACAAACACTGTAGTTACATCCAGAGCACTATGGCAATCCACAGCAATCTACATGCCTCCAGGAAGTTATGGCTGGTCAATCTGTAATTGGCATCATTTTCTGCTATGCTGCGCTCTTCAGTAAACCAGAACAAGTTTTATTTTTCCAGTGATTGGGGTTACTCAGGCTTTATAGTGGGGAATGACTATCCTTGGGCACACAGTATAGTTTCCCACCAGCTGTATTTTTAGAATAGAAGAGCCAAACTCCTGACTATTAGTATACATAAAGATAATTCATACTCAAAGTCTGTATGTTATTAAATGCATACAGTAAATACAGTATAAATACATTCTTTTTAAATTCCCTTTATGAGAACTGGCTTTATATAGTGGTTTGTATATTGCTAATAAAGTCAGGAAAAAAAAAGATTCTATACAAAGCACACAATCAGATCACAAATCAGAAAACATTTTATCTTCTTTTCTTTTTTTTACTACACTTTTTATTGCAGCACTCAGTCTTAGGGGTTTTTGTTTGTTTGTTTGTTTGTTTGTTTGCTTTTTACAGTTTCATTTTTAGAAAACTTATTTTATCTTTATAGACTGTTTGAAAAGATAGGAAAAGAGAACCCAGGAGACTTTGGGGGAAAATGTTTTTCAAGATGAGAAGGGAAATGCATAGGTGTGCATAATAATTAGAATAATAACTAAGCCTAATGATTGACATCCATTATTCAAGTAAAAAATAAAATAACATAAAAACCCACAGAGCTTCTCTGTTCCAATCCTCATTGGTGTTTCTCATTGAGTGTGCTGGATAATTATCTCATGAGGTCAGTCAGCTGTTAGAACCGGAAAAGCCAGTAAAGCGAATAATAACTGCTTACGAAAACATTAAGATCTCATGCAGATGGCTTTTTTTTTTAAATTATTATAACTATAATAAAGGGGCAAATTCCAGTCTACCAAATGTGTAGGTCATAATTGTGTATAGAGTTTCACCATGAAAGAACGATGAATGAATGCTGTAATATCGCTATTAACTGTGTCATAAGCTCGCATCTCGTAGAATCGTTTTATTGTAAATTGTGCTCCTGTTTCAAAATACTCAGATAACAAAAATGCTATGGCCACATTTGTGAAACCTTACCCTAATGGAAATGCTGGCTCAGTGTGTATGAAAAGATTTCCTGAAATAAGGCACAGAGAGCATCTGTCTTTCTGGTAGATAATGTTATTTTATGGACTAATGAGGTTTCTAGAGTGCACAACAGTAGCCCTTGGAGTTTGTTACTATTTTGAAGTCTTTGGATAGGGAAGTCATTTCCAGGACTGTGCAACAGATAAAAGTAAAAGACAATTATTGTGCAAGCCTCAAACGCTCGTTTGCGCAGCTCAGTGGATATAATCTCCTTGCTGCTTTTCATTAGCCTGCTTTATGAGGGGCTAACTCAATCAAGCCATGAAGTGCTTGGGCTGCAGCAGCTGCTAATGTGGCGGCTGATAATGTGTGTGCATGGTAATTACTGACAGTTTATGCATTGTGTTCTAGCTTTGTCTCACTGATAAAGATGATGATTACTGAGATATTGGATACTGAGAAGTGTAACATGTGGTGTGCAGAAACAGGACACAAGTGCTCAATGTAATATTCATTCTGGGCAAGTCATGAATCGTCGATCAGAATAAAGTGCAGGGGTCAAGACCTTCACAGATATCAAGGGGTCACGGGTTATCACAGATAGTGAACAGGTAATGTTCATACCAAAAAACATTACACATGGAACAGGGAACTTGAACTGGACAAACAAGGACTGGACTAAACGAAACAAAAACACAATAAGACTTTGCAGTGAAAAGAAGCAGCAGGGTAGAAAGGCAAACTAATCACAGACTAACACAGAACAGGTAAACATCATAGGGCAACAAACCAACGACATGACAGTGGCTAGACAGGACTAGGAAAAAAGCCTAAACAAACATGAGCACATGGCATTCTTCACCAAGGGAAGTGTGATGTGAAAGGAGAAACGGTAAAAAAATTAAATTAAATTAACAAATTATATAAAGCATTAAAGCATAGCAATTTAATTAGAGTCTTGCATATTATTACTCTTGGTGGTAGAGTTACTTTTTAAAAAGATTTGGTAGCCTTTGATAGTTTATACACTAAAATGTAAATACAATACAACAAAGCTTTTACAAATTTTTGAGCACATGTCAAAGGATACATCTTAGCTTATATTATTTCATTGGCTTCATTTTTTTTTTTTTTTTAGTGGCTTAGTTATAGCTGCCAAAAACAAAATATTACTTAAATGAGATTACAAATCTTAGGTGTTTTGGGGCATGTATGTTATTAGATCTTAAAGAAGAAAAAGAGCAGAGATACAGTAAGGAATATATACAGTCTGCTGTAAACAAGTTCTTTGTTTGGACTTTATTTAGAAGTAATGTTTGAGGTCCCACTGAAGAGCCTTTTACACCATTTGAATTCTACTGCTGCTTTTCAAATATGACTTTCAGAACTTTTTGTCAGAGATTGAGATCTTGTATTAGTGTATCCTACCATTTTGGCCTGAGACATTGTTACAGGCTAATTATAATTATATCAGTAAGAAGTTAATGGAAATTTTTAACAAGAGGCTTGCAATAATTGTTAGCATAAAATGCGGTTATCTAATTAGAGAATTACAGGAGAATAATAGCTCAGGTAACCTTACACTACAGAAATATCATCACTGTCCCAGATGTGCTCCAGATGATCCCACTTTCATTCTCAGCCTGTTTTCATTACAGTGTTAGATGCCAAGGTTTGACCCTTTGTGCACATGATTCACTGCTAGTTCCTCAGTGGCCTTAAGACTTGCATTCTTCTAAGACTCATCTCAGAGTTCACTGATTGCACTGAACTAAATGATTTGTTAATTGTTTTTGCAGGAGAAGTTCACTGATGACTGCAAGTTCAGAGAGCGGTTTCAAGAGAACAGCTACAATACATACGCATCAGTTATACACAAGAATCACCGGACTGGGAGAGAGTGGTTTGTGGCACTCAACAAAAGAGGGAAGGCCAAAATGGGCTCCAGTCCCAGAGTGAAATCCCAACATGTGTCTACACACTTTCTACCCAGGATGAACCTGCATGTGAAACTACAACAGAGCTTTACGATAACAGACAAAGCACAGGAAAGGACTCAGGCTCTGCCAAAACCCTGGGCCCCTAAAGTCACCATGAACACGGGGCAGAAACAAACTCGAACTGTCAAGTACTGGCCAAAATTTAGGTTTGGCTAGATCAGCATTGTCTTACGCTTGGAGAAAACTTGAAAACAAGACAGCAGTTGTATATGAAGCAATTTTCTCATCTGACTGTTAGCATTCCATTCAATAAGTGACTCAACTGAAAAGGGCTATGAAGTCCAAATTTAAATGTCTATGAAGCTGAACTTGAACTTGTTGACATGGGGGTATTCCAAAGCTAATACCTCTGCAAGAACATGTACTGTATATAAGTTCCTTAATGACTTTTGTGAATCTATTTATAAACTGTATTTATGCTAATGTATATGTATTTTTTTTTTGTCCAAATGCAGATTAATTGAATGCTTATGATGAATATATGTATATATTTTACAAAGCAAACAATACCATTCAAAATGTGCCTTATTCAGAAAATTGAGGATAATCACAAAATACAGTTTTGGCCAAAAAAAACTGGCACCCTTGCACTTTTTTGCAAATAATACATATTATGTTTTATTTAAAATTTTATATAGATTAGTTAAACTCCTCTATTCTTTTCACCGTTAATATTATGCAACAATTGCTTTATGTGATGTTTAAAATATAAATTAAAAACAGTCACTAGCAAAATGATTTAGAGATACTTTGCCACAAATTGCATTTTCAGAAGTCTCCACATGTTTTACTACAGACAAGATAACCTTTTGCCATATTGATTCCCACTTAAGAACAGTCCTGCATTTTGTCCTCAATCATCCCACAGTGCTTGGGATCACCGTTGTACTTGAAGACCTACAGCCATTGATGGAGATGTTTTTCAACATTACTTTTGATAATGTAGCCTTGTAATAATGAGTTTAAGGTAAGACAGTCCCTCCAGGATTTCGTGATTTTGCAGTTGTAGAAATTAATGCAAAATCTAGCAAACTCTGCAATGTTCTGAGGAGCTTGCAATTTTTTCAAAATTGCCTCAGATTTTCTGAAGATTTGGGCCAAGATGCGTCATGTGACATCATCACAACACGCATTCAGCCAAAGTCCTCTTCTATTCATGTGCGAACATGAATACAGCCAAAAGGTCTCATTTACCAGCAAACATCACTGTGAAAGACTGCACAAATAATTTTTGACAATTCAAGTAGTTTTATGCAAAAACAGCACAAAAACTCAGCAAGTTGCATTGCAAATTTTTTTATAAATCCACAGTAAAATCAAACATTTTTGTCATCAACCATCACAAAAAAAAAACTCCACAAAATCCTGTATGGACTGATAAGATGTAGCACTGGAACCCTTAAAAATTGCTGACCTGTTTTAATTTACAGAAATGAATTAATACTGGTTTTAAATATGTTGTGATTTGTTTTAGGTATGTCCAAGGTTTAGTTTGGTCTTATATATGTACAGTGCATTATAGCAGAACCAGAGTTTGGATATGTTCAAGTATGTTATAAAAAATTGCAGTCTTATGGGTGTCTTATATCCCAGGGAAAGTAAAGAGTCTGTACAATATGCATGTACTAAGTAAAGTTTAATGTAAACACTAAAATATATTTCTTTAGCTATGTCAGAAAAACACATAAATAACACTTTCTAAAAACCTTGAGCTTCCCTCAAGCTTGACTTCCTCATTGTGTATGCATTTATTGTGAAGGGAAACATAAGACAAAAATCTGTGAGATAACTAGCCAGCTCAGCCTTTTATCTAAGTCAAAAGCTGCATCCTATTCAGTGTACAGTGCTCCATATTATTTTAGTTTTCATGTCTAAAAGTGTGGTGAATATCCAGTGGTAGGTTAGGGTCCATATTGTGCACTCTATGGGGTTGCAGGACACCCACAGTGCATGTTGCTGTTTGATGGGAAAAGGGGGTACAAGCATTTTTTTGTTCAGTTATGTAGAATATAGATTACAGTTAAAAACTTCTACTAAAATGGTAATAATATTGCCCTGGACAATTCAGGATTTCTTGTGGAATAACCAATAATTTATTAAATTACCTTTATTAAATTGCCTTTTCATACTGTTCTACTGCAAAATATACTGGGATCATCAAATGGCTGCTGAGTTTTCTCTGGTCCCAAGCCATCTTTCAAAAATTATGAATGAATGATTAAGAATCAATGATTTTTTTTCATTCCAAATTGTTCATTCATTCATTCACTGGACACTAGGTGTGAAGCGGGAATACACATTTTACAGACATATTAATATAATGTACAAAATGTAAAAGTATAAAATGTCAGAAAACAGTGGCTTTAAAATCTTGTATTTGTAAAGACATGTACCTTTACAATGTTACATTCCATTCCATTTTCCACACACTTTTCTCTTGGGCTGAATATCAAATGGCAAGCAAATGTAGTGCACTACATGGGGTGCTTAGGTTTTATTGTAACTGAGGAAGAACACAAGAAGCATACATCTTTTGCTTTGAAAATACAAAATTCCAAGCAACGTAATGTGATAATTTCCCATTGAATCTTGCTTTCCTTTTTAAATACATTATTTTTGCAAGGTGTAGAAGTGTTTCATTTGGAGCATGTGGGTCTGGCCCAAGTAGTATTTGCCCTTTGAGAATTTGACTCCATGTATCTAATTGATAACCTCTGCTCTAGTCCATTAAAGATAGTGTTATGCTGTATCAAAATTCTTCTAAGGAACTAAGACACACGCTACTTAATAAGAAGGATTGGTTAATGTCAGATAATATTTGACATCCTCTTTTGCAACTGTTAAGCTGTAAGCAGGATTCGATATGTAGGGAATTAGTAGCATTCTACCGCTAGTGGTTATCAAAAGATTTTTTTAAACAAATGATTGAGTACTTACAATAACTGATCATTAAACTTGAAATTCCATCTGTTACAATGCCAGTGCATTCCACTATACAAAGACATGATGATAGTAGTTTTTCATGTTCAGAGAGGGATTAAGTCATACAGTAGATGGATCAAATGACAAGCCCCCATAGTATGATCTATACCAAAACATACCTCATATTGTTTCCATAAACATGTATACATAAACAATTTATTTAAAAATTCTTAATTATTTACTTATTTCTACAGATGTAAAGCAACTGACTGGCACCATTACTGAGTAGAATTTCTAACATAATAACATTAATAATAAAAAATACTTTTAATTAACATTACAAAAGTATCCCTATTGTCCAATACCAATAACAATCCCAGGTTGGTGTAATTGAGTCACTAACATACACTAACCAAAACATTTTATGTCATAAGGAGAAGATAACTTTATTGTGTTATTGTTACTACTTTACAGTTTTACAGATTTTTTCAACCCTTAAGGTTTATTTGGTTGTCCATTTGGGGTAACCCAGCACAGTGTTTCCATATCATAAAAATGTTCTAGTGGTAATAAAGGACCAGAGGTGGGTTTTGCAGAAAAGAACCGTGTCCAGAAGTGTAACTACAGACATGATGTTGCACATCTGGTTTCTTACTTTCAAAAATTCATGGGAAACTTGTCTGGACACATGTCATTATGGGTTCTTTCCAGTTCTAGGACATTGTAGAATGTCATCACGTTGACTCTGCTGGGAAGCTAAAACTTGGATTGTTGTTGGTCTGTCAGGCAAGACAATGACCCAAAACATTCCTCCAGATATGCACAAAAATGTCTCTGAATTAAGCATCTACAATGACTATTCTAATCCCCTGAGTAAATCAGTATCATAGTAATAAGAATATAATATTCTTAATAATTTTCTCATTATGGTTGTCATTAAAAAATCATTTGGTAAAAAAGTATACAGCATTTGAGAAAGCGTTGATTTCAAATTTGACAGATATTTGTGGCATATTCAACTAAGGACTGGGATTGGTCGAACAAGTCAAACTTTGTGATTTTGAAAGTGGCTTTGATATTCAGTACTGTGCATGCTGGTACTTGCATCTCCCTACGGATCCTGTGCATAATGACAGAAAGAATCATACCATCAACAAAGAGACTGGCTACAACGAGTCAAATCATATCCATTTTCAACACTGATGTGCAGAATTCTCCACTTTCCAGATTGTCTCCAGTGGCCACAGCATCAGCAAACCTGGATTTGAGGAGTGGAAAAATGTTCCCTGGATGAAAAAAAAATCTAGTTTCCATCTGTATTGGGCTAAAGAAAGGATCAGAATTTGGCCCAACTACATCTGGACCAAGCTCCATGGAGTGCTGCTGTTTGGTTTGAACACTGCAGGTCAGTGTAAACATCAGAGTATTGTAACTAAGTTCATCAATTAATAGCTATCATTTGATCAGTCCAGCATAATAATGCACCAAATTGCAAGGTATATATTGTGTCCAAATAGTCTAGAAATGTAACAGTGAGTTTTCCGTGTACAGTGCTCAGGCTGTGCAACTCCACTGAGCAACTTTGGCTTGATGATTGAATGACTCTGCAGCTGTCTTACTACTACTGATGAGGTTTTTTTTCCTCTTGATACTGAGATATGACCAAAAATATTTAAAGTAGTATCTATGCTACTTTAAAGTAGTATCTTCTGTCTCAATCTCTGGGAAAACTGAACAGCTTGAAATCCACTAGAGGGCACAAATGACTAACAAAAAGATCCTGAGAATGCTGTGTACTCAGTAACGAGATGATTTTTTGTAAATACAGCTACCCAGTCCTACCATCATTTAACCATCATTAACCATTCTTTAGAGTTCCAGACCTTACCTGATCCTTAATGATACTGACTGGTAGTCATTGGAATTCATACAGCTGTGATTAAAGAGCCAACATTTATGTTTGGTTGGTACTTCATTCATTCATTTATTCATCTTCATTTTCAGTAGAGTTTAAACACTAGAGCTGATTATGGGGAAACTAAGATGAGTGAAATGTACTGCAGTAAATGCACGGTATATCTTATCATTTCTTTGAGTTACAGTGCTTTTTGAAATATCTGAGCCTGTGCAAAAATAAATGTCTTGTGCTCTCCTGAATCACTAGCTAGGGCTACAGGAATGTAGGGAAAAACTCAGAGATGTACATGTCAAAATTCTAAATTGTTTCTTTATATGTTATGCAGAGGTAGATGTTATTTATAATAAACACATTCTAGCTGTTCTTATTTTTTTGGAAAATTAATTTTGGATTGCTTTATACTGTATCTTAGTGAAACAAACAAACAAATAAATAAATAGAGAAAGAAAGAAAGAAAGAAAGAAAGAAAGAAGTACAATATTTATTCATTCTGAACAGATTAACATCAGATCTGCAGGGAACACAGGACAAGAGGTGGGAATAATGTGCAACTTGGATGGGATGCTAGTCCATCAGTGTGTTGATAATGTTGTAATATAATGTCTCCTGAAAGGCAAGTAGAATAAAACAACCTTCTAAATAAATTCACAATTCATTTTATGAGCTTTACAGAAAATCCAGCAAATAAGAATCGATGTTGTTGCAAAAAAGTTACAGAAATGAAACCAAAATTAATTTGAGTAACTCCAGACCTGAAACAAGGTACGGACAGACTCTGGACATGTGTTGTACTG
>JAOUWY010000046.1:7726359-7737326 GCA_025728095.1 Prietella phreatophila | reverse complement strand
TGGGATGAAAATTTGGGTTAATTAATTCTTACATTAAATGTAATTTGTTGTGCTTGTGCTTCAAGGAACCATTCTGGTCACGTGGCCCCGTTGCTATGGAAATCACGTATCGGTTGCAAACAAAATGGAGAAAGACGACGCTAAGACGGATCTAGACGAAGCAGTAAACGAATTTCTTACTTACGATGAGTATTTAGACTCAAAGATAACGCCATCAGATCTGTATTACCTTGAGGTAATTTAAACACTTCAGTTTTGTTTCATTTTCTTCCCAAGTTCACTAATTTCATGGTCCAAGTTAACGTTCTTTCTCCTACTGTAAGTTACACCTCCAATATGGCGTTCTTGTTAACCGAGCTAGCAGAAAAAGCAAACATGTTAAAAATAAATCAATTCAATTCAATGAATACATTAACGCAGCGCTAACTGTTAGCTCAGTACTTTGTCCTCAGCGTTGGTGAGGAATTATAGTTTGTTCGTATGTAATTGAACTACAGGGGTTATTAATTGAGCAGGTCATTAGCCTGTTGTGACACTAGAGGGCGCCACTAAAGAGCTAAACCTTAAAGGAAGTGCAGAAATTTGTATATGACCATATATGGTGTCCAATGTAGGCCATATAATGCTCTATGGATTTTCACTATGGATATAGTCATGTATGGTGTCCATTATATGATGCGAATATCACTTATAGGTGACATAATGTTTATAACAAGTATCCACTTTCAAATAGATGTCTACACAAGACTGTATATCCACATACGAGCCTAGATACAGAAGTAAATGGGGTGGGGGGGATTATGTATAATATAATCTAAAAATACATGCAGACTCTAACCAACATCAGTATTTTCCCTATTTACACTTTTATTGTATCATAATGTATTACACACCCTGAATAAAAATTCAGTATGAGCTATGCAATAAACATTAGCTCATAAGCTAGAGGTAGATCAATTTATTGTACTCAGGTGTTGCTAAATATAAATATGGTAGAATATTAATACAATATATATCCAGGGTGTACCCCGCCTTGTGCACGATGCTTCCTGGGATAGGCTCTAGGTTCCCAGCGACCCTGAAGTAGGAATAAGCGGTTGAATATGGATGGATGGATGGAATATATATTCATATATTAATATAATAAATATATTATATTATCCATCCACTATACTGCTTATCTTACTCTGTTGCGGGGAACCTGGAGCCTATGCCAGAGAGCATCTAGCACAAGGCGGGTTACACCCTGGACAAAAGTGTTTATAATCACTGATAACTAGGATCATAATTCAGGGTTGAAAATATAATGTGTAGGAAGGTAATGTTGTTCAAGCTTGGTATGTTATCTCATACTATCATTCTTTGACTTAAGCTCACAGTGTCACTAGAGTCTTGCAGACTGTATTGCATAATCTAACAATATCATTACATTTATGATATCAGGTAACAACTTGGTACTTTCCCTTGCTCCGTCATCATATCTACTTCATCCAGAATGAATAAGCAGCAACAGTCAACCTAAGAAAGCATCTGTATTTTGGGTCTTTTTAAATAACTTGTGTTGCAGGTACTACTGCCTGGTATGAATCCTGGGAATGTTCTGCCTGGGCCCCCAAGGACCCAAGTCAGATTTCCAAATAACATTTTTCCATCTGACTGCTTGCTTACTTGGGATTTGTTAATGTGGTGCTCAGGAGATGAGGTTTATAAATAATTCAAACATTAGGTGGAGGAATTGTTCGCAATAGTGAACTCATTATGTGTTTTGTTAACTGTGATTACCCCAAGGGGACGGTTTCATACACATGTTAGGGATCATTTTTCATTGGGCAGGGCTCATTTTGGGTTACAGGAATGTATGTGTCCTAAACTATATGGTTTCACATATTCTCAACAGTGACTTTACTGCTGTCATTCCAAGACATAGCCTCTTAATTGATGTTAAATTAGCCTTTATTGTGTTAATTTGGTATGTCCTTTGATAAGTCATTGTATTATAAAGCTTTATACCACGGTGCTGTTAAATTCCTGAATTTGATTGGTCAGAAGGTATTCTGTAACTTCCTATAACAGTAGCTGAGAGAGTAGTTCAGGCTGCAATGCAACTCACAGGATTATATTAATGCACTTGTTCAAATATATGATTGTTTCTATAGTAAAAACTAATTCAGGGAGTTGTGTGATGGATGTTCCCTATCTGTGGCTTATAATAAGCTTTCTGTGAGGAGACATTTATTTAACATTTATGGACGGGGTCTCCAGTCTCAGCACAGTAACTATCAGTAAATTTTGCAACTTCTATCTCTGTTGATTTTCCTCACAAAGCACATGGTAAAAAGACAGATCTTAGATACAGTGGTGTTATTTGCTGAACGTGGCTTGAGAATTGTTTTTCAAGAGCCAAATAGTTCATGTTATCAACATTTGCATTATATGATGAATGTACCCCCGACTTTAAGGGTATGGGTATCACATGATTTTTACAGTGAGTCTGCAGCTTGTCACCATATTTTCTAATTACAAACCAATCAGTTCCTCATAATGATGGTAAGTATTTGACTCCAGCAAATGATAAATCAGATCTCAAATTTGCTTGTGAAGTAGGAGATGGACCCTGCCACCTTCCTTTCCACTAAACACATGGCCTGCTGCACTCATTAGTTTATAGTTTCTTCAGATATTTAAATGATCACAGGAGACTTTGTGCCACCTCAAAATGCTTGAAACAATTTTGCTGTCTTTAGATTCAAATTAACAGTTTCCACTTTTTTCCCACATCGCTGCTGTTTCCTAACCAGTCGGCCTTTGCCAACTCATTTCCCCATGGCCACATAAAAGCAGTCCTTTTGTTTGAAGGCCCAAGGAATCTTCCTTAGTCATGTGGCTATTGCATGATCCATGCTGGCTCGACTCACTTACATGTGGCAGAAATCCTTGATCCAGAAGGCTATGGTGCATCTTAAGGATGGCATTTTAGCACCAAATTACACCAAACTGTCACCAAACTATATGTAATGCGAACTGTTTGCAATGTGTTGACTTAAAGTGGATAGGTTTGGTCACCTGATTCACTGAGTTGTAAGCACCCCCACGTCCTGGCCTGTGTAGAAGTCACCAGATCTGATTATTGCTCTTTCAGGATGAGAAGTTGGCTCGCCAGGTGGTGGAGTTGGGCCTCAGGGGCACTGGCGAGGTCTGGAAGAGAGAGGAATTCGAGAGCAGGAAAGCAGCTGCTCAACCCTCCAGGCTCTCCAAAAGGAGCGAGCAGAAGTAAGTTAATGTGTGTTGACTGCAGAGAGGGATGATCTTCACACCATTGTGTGAACTTGAGAGTGAACGTTTGCCATTGTGTTTTCCAGTAAGTTCATAAGTAACGTGTTTATTCTACATTTCAAGGATAATGATCTGTGTAACAACATAATGTCCGTAAAGTGTGTATGTTAGGCCCATTTTAGGTATAATTCTGGATATTGAAAGCAACATTAAACTGGAAGTGTAGTAAAGAACCCGTCCACTGCTGATAGAAAAGAAAAACAAAAACAAAAAAATGCATTCTACAGTCCTGTTTGATTTAAGTTGGGTCTTTATGCTATCAGCTGGAATGAAATGACAAATTTAAAGAGAGTTTACATCAGTTTGTGTCATGCTATATGAAGGCATTTGTCCAAAAAATGTCACCGGATGAGTCTCGTGTGATATTCTAGGACTATGTTGCCTGGACTGGGATAAGAGTAAAAGCAGTGCTTTCTGTGTGTTTGTGGGAGTTTTGGGATGCCGTAAACTTGGACTCGCACTCGGCGATGATTGCATAGTTGGTGTGGTCGGTCTTCAGGAAACATTTTTGGAGCACTATATTTGTGTTTACTCTGGCTGCTTGCGGCCAGCTCCCCTGCCTAAACCACCTGTAGACGTGTCTCTTTGGCATTCGACCCTACTAAAACATGGTTAGACATTCTTGGTTTCAGCTTAAGTAAAGTAATACATCAAAATCAAAATGCTGATTGAAAAAAAAAACAGTTGCTGAAAATAAAGTCAAAAGACAAGCAAGCAAAGAGCTCCTTTATAGGTGCTAAGTGCTAGTGTCTAAGTGCTGACCTTGATCTTATGTTTAAATCATTTGAACTTTGAAGACACCTTAAATTGTTGTTACAATGACTTTGTCTTTAGCCCAACATAATCATATTTTAGGTTTGAAGTAGGTAGGTTTGCATCAAAAGCATGGCAGTTGATAGAAGGCTTTTTTGAGCTTTGGCTATTTGTAATCTTTTATCTATGGAGTCCAGCAGGACTGTTGAAACCATATTGTTATACTGTTAATGCTAATGAAAGGATCTCCTTGTAGAGAGGTTTGGAACTGCACTGAGAATGACTATCACATGTGGTTATCAATTTACCTGTGCACCTTTAAAAAGAGTGATGCAGCAGCCCTGTGTACTAACTCTGTATTTATGTAAGTGCTAATAGTTCCAATAGTGCTAAATGGGGCAGAATAATGATTTACAGCTCTGCTGTGACATTTATACGAGCATCATGATGAACACGATATGTTGCATAACACAGTCTTAATATTATCTGACATGGTGAGCAGTGTATCATCTATTTTGCCAGACACTGCAGAATTAAGCTGTGCATAAGCAAGTTTTATGAGTCAGCCACTAACAGGATGTTTTCATCACTTGGATATTCCAAGTGCTGCTGTTTTCACGAGTGCTGTTTCTCTCGTCTTTTGCGTAAGATTTGCTCGTCTCTATAACTCTCCCCATTCTTTCCCTTCCCCTTTCTCTCTTTCTTTTCTGCAAGCCCTCACATTCTCGGAGAGCTTTAGTGCCTGCAGGTGTATAAATAGAGCTGTTTTCAATTAGGATAAACTTTGCCCATAGCGTGCATCTGATCAATGAATGCCCTTGCACCTGTGGTAATAAAATACTAAGGCAAGAGGGAGATTGTGCAGTGAATGCTAATCAGATGTTGCCCTTTTGTTACCCTGCTAAATGCTAGTATATAACATGCTCCGTTTGACAGCTTTCTGTGGAGGTATCTTGCCAGCAAAGTGTGAGACGAACAAACGAAGTGATTTTGCTTTGAGAGGACTTGTGTGAAACTCAAACCTCCGCCCAATGAAGAAACGTGAATGAAAGAGGTGCCTGAATGAATGATGGCTGTTTGGGTGAATAGAGGTTCTGCATTTAGTTATGACTGCATTGAATCATGGACAACAGTAAACTCAAGGTTTTCCTTTCGTGTGATTAAACGAAGGCCGGGGACTGTTTGAATAACTCAGCCTCCCCTTGCCAGGTCTCTCTCTTTATTCCTCTCTTTCTCTCTCTGTTTTTCTGTGGCTTTCTGTGACAAATACAAATGAATCAAATATATTAAAAGATATTTTCACAAACCAGATCTGAAGTGTTAGATTTGGAACCTACCTGTATTTGTCTCTAAGAGCACACAGTCAAAAACACACTGTGCATATAGTAATTGGCATACTGTTTAGCTTAACACGCAGTATCTAGACTAGAATATCAACTCAGAGCCCACTCTTCACGTTTACAATTCACAGTATCTTCACAAATCTACGACTGCTCGCCTTGGATAAAAAAAAAAAGGTACAGGGTCACGCAGGTCTCAAAGAGCCAAGAAGAGGCCTGGTGGTTTAACAGTGTACTGATATGACGTACTGGCATGAGCTCCAAAACCCACAGTTTGGCGAGTGCCCAGCATTAAATGTCAGCAGATGCCGTGACCTTATGCGCCCGTAATGGACACTTATTTCCCTGCAGCAAGCTACCACAGTCATGCTCTTTGTCCATTGTTTTGCTCATTCCAAAAAAAGGCCTCCGCAAAATTCTGGTCTTTCTACCTCAATGGCCGGAGGAGCCATCGTTCCTTGGCCAAGTAAAATTCTGCAGCGAACGTACACTGTACACATGCACTCCGAGTGTTAATCCCTCGTCTGCATAGGCTGAAATAGGACCCTGTGTTTTCATGGCATAGACAAGTAGGCCTGTACGAAGATGCCATGGTGTTCAGTGGTTCCTGGAATCAACGATTAGGTCAACATGAGGCACTTTCATTTTTTACTAAAGTGGAACAATGCTAAAATTATTTAGCGCTGCTCCACTTTTAGCACAAATTTAACAAAGGTTTCTGAAAATATGAATAACTGAAATATTGTCTCTGTCACATGGCTTTTGTGTCACAGCTCTGTTCACAGCACCTGCCATGATGTGAAACATTTCAATTGGATTTGTATGTTTCTTTCCATTTATATTGTTTATTGGCAATAAACATATTGCCAATAAAATATATTTAAAAATGTGTATTCTTTATTTTAGAATATTTGTTATAGTTGTATTATAAAACAACTACTTGTCATGGGGAAATGAGACAACATATGCTTTTAATGAACAGATAACAAGAGTTAAGTATTTTATTCAGCATTATAACACTATTAATGAGCCCAACTGGTTTCTTATGAGAAGGTTGAATATGATATGTAAAAGTGCCACCAATTATGACCAACACGTTTTTTTCAGGATAGAACAATGGAACAGCTTTAGCAAAAAACGAATTGTGTGTCTTGGATACTAGTCTTTTCCCACCTTTCATTGCTGAATGTTCCTGTTGAATGGAACTGTATTTAAATCAGCTGAACAAATATCTGTATTCACTGGGCTTAAATGCCAGCTCTCTCGTTCAGCTTGTTAGTGTTGAAAAGAACTCAAAAATTGGCAATAGCTGCTTCCTTGATAGATTTGCAATGCATCAAGGCAATCTGGAACAAATGTTCTTTTTAAAATTGTGTATACGCATGTGTCTTGAATGCGGTTGATAGCTGTGAACGTGCTATGAGCTGTTTCGAATGAAACTTGGCGGTGCAGAAATTAGCTCGACACGTGTGTGGCTCAAACCAGAGGCCTGAAGGATAACAAGTTCATTTTAGTGTGATGGAGCTCTTGTCACGAAACTAGCACTACAACTTGTTCTTGTATGATGAAGAACATGGGAGGGCATGTCAGCAAAGCTGATCTACGGTTTACGATTTGGTAAAGGAAATAAAAATGTACCGTACCTTGTTTAGCACATTTACAATTAGAGCACTTGTCAGACTTGGACGGATTTGTAATAATATTGGCAGTGGACACACACTTTCTTAATGAAGTACCAAATAGAGTGTGATTATAACTATACTATACAAACACTGCTATCATTTTATACTTCTCTACCACATGCCTCAAAAAACTGGCTCTAGTATGCTTTACCTTACAACTCAAGTGAATGAATCATTAAAATCCACTTGTCTTTAAAAGGACACTAGTTGTTATGTTCAGTGGGCTTTAATTAAGAAGACCTCATTTATCAGGCTCTTTTGAATTACTACAAACCAGATTGCCAGATGACCAGACCTCAGTTAGCTTTGTCCTACAATCATCTGGCTCTGTGCGCTTGTGATCATTTTCACCACCACATGTAAAAACTATGTGGTCAAGACTTAAAGATGGTTTCATTTAGTCTGCTCTTGTAACTGATTAATCTTCACTGAATCCATATCAGCTTCGAGATTAAGGGACCTAATCAGTGCTCACTCAGAGTTAATACATTCTGAAAATGGTCACCAGACTAATTCTACCGGAATTCTACTGGATTCAAAGGAAGGCAGGCTGAATTTCTGTTATGGCCATAATGAAACCATCTGTTTGCTTGTTCTGCTTTTAACCATTTCCTCCCTGCGTGCCATTTGTCATGTAAGCAGCACTTTGTGATGAGGGGTCCAAGTTGGCGGAGCGGTGCAGCGCTTTTTCCACCCACCCACTCTGGACTTCTTAGTAAAGTGTTTTTATTAGGAACTGTTACAGTGGTTAGTGACCACGCAGAGGTAGGCAACGTATTCATCTTTATCCTTTACATTACACTCCAAGGCCTATGATGTGTGATGACTCATAACCCAGCCTCCAGTATCCCAGAGCAGAGGTGGAAGTGTTTTTTACATTATATATCTGAACGGCAAAGACAAAAGACAGTACTGTCATCATCTGTTTTGTAGTTCGACCCCCCCCCTTTACAAATGGTGGATGTATATGATGGAATCTGCAGCAAACTCTAGCTCTTATGTTAAACGATTTCTCATGTAACACTTCCAAATGAAAAGGACCACCTTTAAGTTTCCGTTGTGATTGCACGGGATACTAATGAAAAAGTATTGATGAACCAAATTACTGAAAATGGTACAATCCTATAATTTACTGTAACTGTTACTAAGTAATCAGCTGCTGAAGTTGCTGTAAGCCTGTTCCCACACAAAATGCATCTCGAACATGTTCATAATCAATTAAGTGTATAATAAAAAATGGCTTTGTATTGTATTTTTTCCCTATCACTAAGTTCCATAGTTGATTTCATAGGTCAGCAGGAAGGAATTTTGCTTTGACTACTATTACACAAATAGTTATAAATAGCAATGTTCCTTTCTTTTGCTTTTTTCTTTAATTTATATCCATCTTCATGGAAATGAGCCATGAAGAAAGTGATGTACTGTGAGCTAATTCAGAAACTGGGGGCATAAAACTAATGAAACCAATTTAGCATTGTGTTTCATTTTTGGCTCCATTAAACCTAATGTCCAGTTTAGAGCTTGTTCCAAAGACCCAAATCATCTTTTTGATCTCTTTTACTTTATGCCAATATAATTGCCCAGTTGTGTCCTTAAACAAAAAAGGCGGGAAGTCATTCTTAACACAAATTTGGACTTTTATTTGTTTTTCTATACAAAAAAGTGTATTTTTTTTATAGAGTGTTGGAATAGTCAGGAACCAATGAGATTTTTTAAAAAAACATAATCTTAAATTTGTATTTGTTATTTATAACATATGCTCTAAATGTTCACCCTTATGCTCTGTGCATTTTCTCAGCTGCTGGACCATCTTTTTCCAGATTTTGCCCAACATATAGACCATCAAATTGCTCAACATATTCCCATTGGTTCCTGACATTTCAGGCACCCTGTATAATGCATCAGATCTAAAATCAGTGTAGAAACCTGCAAAGAAAAATGTGGTGCTTCTTATTCTCAATGTCAAATTAGTTATTCAGATGACTAGGATTCATGGTGCTTTTAAGTTACAGTGTGGTAAATGACCACCAAGCTAGAGTATGATTAGACGCTCTTACAAGCTGATGAGGCTAAACCCACAAAGCCAACATGTGCAAAGCAGATTAATGTAATAACCCACGGTTGTGTGTAATGGAGGAATACAGCTCCTGAATGTGAGCTATAGCTGGAGTCATGTTTAGGTCTTTAATAGTATATTATTATAGGCCTGAAAATGAATCAATCATAATTAAGTATGGAAGATTCATTAAAAAGACACACCAAAATCGACAGGCAAGTTCATACTTCCTGTCTGAAAGTATTCAATCATCTGACACAAATTAAGTGAAGACTGAGACATTATATAATTCTCTTTGCTTGCTAGACTGCTTATGAAGTGGAACTTAGTCAGATTTCTATCCTAGACTCATTTAATTTGAAAAGGAAAAAGTCTCGTAAATGTATTATGTTAAAATGAGGTACAAATTATTCCACTTGGAAAAAATGTAACAAAGGATTAACTAATGCCTATGTTAATAACATGACAGCAAACCTTTAGTTACAGGCTTTTAAATGCAAATCAGTAGGTACAGGGAAAAAAACAAGGATTATGTTATTAAATATCTCTTGTGTCTAAATGTAGGACAGCTGTGGGACTCATTTACAGGGCACCTTCTACTTTCTAGCACATACATGAAGGGTTAGTAATGAGGGTAAAACAGGGAGTACAGCATGTGTAATTGATACATTTGGCTCAATTTAATCAGAGGTGACAGAGGATTTCCAAAAAAAGAGAGTTAAGTAAATTGTCATGCTGTGTGGAATTTCCCTTGACGTTCAACAGACCAAAATAATATTTTCCATAAGATTCTTTTCACCCAAGTACCCTCAAGAAAAATATTCCAAGTACTGTAAGTGCTGATTTTTTAGAAATCACTGTATTATTTAAAGTTGCCATCTGCCTGTCTATTGAGAGCTCAATTTTATTCTCATAAAATAAAAAATACAAACTTCACACATCTGGCACTCCCTGAAATACCTCTTCGGGGAATCCCTTGTTTTAGGCTAATCCACGCGAGTCATTTGTTAGTAAATTGCTGGCGAAGCCACGATTTTATGATGGATGTCAAACATTTTCCAGCTAAGGGATTTTAATGAAATTTCATCAATAATGGTTGAAATGATTTGCCGTAACAAATTTCAGGGTGGAAGACAAGACAGTGACATTTGATGATAATTAGGATTTGGTTAGTATCGAATTTGTTTGACGTAGGTGATAGAATAGCAGAGAGTTAGTGCTTAGGGCAGTGCACTGTATTGAATTTCTTTTATTATATTCCAGGCGTTAAACACTGCCTCTCCTCTCAGCTGTACAAACAGATAGTAAATTTGAGCTAGAGCACAGCTCGAAGATAAATTATTATTGAACATGTTGGTCAGTGCAAAGTGAGGGGAGTGCTACAGGAAACACCTTTTGTCATGCATTTTGCTTATTTTGCTGGGCGTTAGTCTCTCAGGTCCTTAACGGTGCTTAAATATGGTTGCCTTGTGATTTCTTCGTTTTGGAGGAGGTTTTTATTTATTTTTTTTTTTGCCTTTGGCAGTATAGTAAGTTGTAGAAGAACACTGATTTGGCCACTCTCAAATCATTTGCAGTTGCCATAACATTGGAGGAAAAGGTCCACGTGGAAGGTCGAATGTAAAATACAGCTTAAACATCTGCTTGAGGTAGGAGGATTTATGAGGAACTTTGGCCTTCTCATGCTAGTGGTCATCTGTCCAAAGCAAGCAGCTCTCTCCAAATCCTGTTTATCCTGTGCTTTCATGCAAGAGTGAAGGGAGGGAGGGAGGGAGGGAGGGAGAGAGAGAGAGAGAGAGAGAG
>JAOUWY010000046.1:7703479-7715040 GCA_025728095.1 Prietella phreatophila | reverse complement strand
GGGAGCACTGAATATGACAACAAATCCTTATTTACTGAAGCCCAGATCTACAGTCCATGAATGTGTTCATATTGGTACCACATTTTAAAACCTACATAAATGCAGTAATATTTTATGTTGCAAAGTTGTACTTCAAAATCAATAATACATGAAGTTTAACGCAACTTCATTTGCAGAATATATTAATATTCTCTGAGTGAAGATGTATACTGTGATTTTCTTTTAAGTACTGCTTTTTCTAGTAGCCACAATTCATTCACAAAGCACATTGGTACACAAAAAACAACAAACATTGGAGTATTGCAGTCAGGGATAATTGAAAGAAAAGCCACATGGCTTGTTAGTATACTTTTTAGTAGTAAAGTTTTAGTAGAGCTATTTTTCAAATGAAATACAGTTGCAGCTAAAATTATTCAATTCCCGCAAATCAGGTTTATTGTCAAAATGTACAGACTTTCAGCTGTTTTCAATGAACAAATCAAACAAAAGCAATTGAAATAGTTCAACACAATGAATGCTTCAAGTGGTTTTCCCATACTCAACTGAAAATGCAACTTAGAATGACTTCTGCAGTTTCAAAATAATTCAACCCCTTCCTTCATGGCAAGCATCTTTAGTACTAAGTAGAGCACCCCTGTGCTGTTATGATCTTTGAAATGAGATGCATTGCCAGACACCAGCTCTTGGAAGCGTTCCTGAATAATCTTATCCCATTCTTCATGAGCAATAGCTTCCAATTCAGTAATATTCTTGGGTTTGTGTGCTGCAACCACCTTCTCTAAATCCCACCAGAGATTTTCTATGGGGTTCAAGTCATGTGACTGTGATGAACCTGTAGAATCTTCCAGGACTTCTTCTGCAACCAAGACTTGGTGGAGTTTGAGGTATGCTTGGGATCATTGTCCTGTTGGTAGGTCCTTTGATGCCCAAGCTTCAGTTTCCTGACAGACGGCATGATGTTTTCTCCTAGGATTTCCTGATACTCCAATGAATCCATTTTGCCTTCCACATGTTGCAGGTTTCCAGTGCCAGAGGACAAAAAGCAGCCCCAGTGCATCCCCGAGCCACCACCATGTGGACAGAGTGTTCTTTCTTAATTTTTCTTCCTCCAGACATACTGCTGATCCATCTTACCGAAAAGTTCCAGTTTTCTTTCATTGCTCCACAGAAAAGAATCCTAAAACTTCTGCAGCTTATTTATATGATTTTGAGCCGACTTTTCTTGTGCTTTTGGGTCAGTAGTAGTGTACATTTTAGAGTTCTGGCATGGAAACCTTTGGCGTTTAGTGCGCACCTTACTGTGCTCACTGAAACCGCAGTGTCTGTTGCCACCAAGTCTTGCTGCAGGTCTTTTGCAGTCACTCGAGGGTTTTTCACAACCTGCCTTCTCAGAAATCTGGTTGCAGCTGTTTGATATAGCTTCCTTTTTCTGTCCTGTCCAGGTATTTCATGTATTGTCTGCCCCTAGCCAGTATTTCATGTGTTCCAGCTCAAGCACACCTGGTACAACTAATGTAGCCTTTGATTAGCTGCATCAGGTGTGTTTGCGACAACACCTGTTTTGCACATTTGTGCTGTTGTGAGGGATTCTATTCAGGGGATTGAATAATTTTGAAACTGGAGAAATCATTATAAATTGCATTTTCAGTTGAGTTTGGGGAAACGATATGAAGCAGTTGTTGTGATTAATTATTTCAATTACTTTTGTTTGATTTGTTCATTGCAAACAACTGAAAGTCTGTAAATTTGACAATAAACCTGATTTGCAATGGGGGTTGAATAATTTTAGTTGTAACTGTAAATAATGAACCACAAAGTCAGCCACTGAGCATACTGTACATAGTATCCTTGTTATTGTTGTGCACCTTCTTGAAGCCTATTGACTAAATCATAGTATTAACCATCTATTTATTCTAAACAATTATGTAATTGTGTAATCTAGAACATAAATCAGTTATTTGATAACCGAACAAAACATCCAGTTAAACAGCAAAAAACGTAGCTAACTAAATCGAGCCAAACCGTGTTTACTTTGCTCATCAATACATGCAAATTAACCAACATACTTGCGTAAGACCACACACAGTGCTGCTAAGTCCATTTTGTATATTAAGAGATCATCCGCAATCAGGTGAATATTGTGGGAGTTTATGGTCAAAAAAATAATATTCATCAGGCACACAAATTCCACTTGTCATGTTACAGAGAAACCTGAATGTGCAAAGTCCTCAGTTCTAAAGATTTTTTTTTTATCTGTCTATTATTAGCCTTAGATCAAACTTAAACTTAGAAGTCCCTGTGAATGAGCTGTTACTACAGAAATGATAACAAGTGTATTAATATAAACCTGGGATGTGAATTAGAGCTGGCTCAGCTCTCAGAGCCATGCTGTTGTAGAAAAGTAAGCAACAACTTCAGATTTGAGAATTCAACAGCACTGTGGAATAACTTTCTTGCAGACATTTAACAGTTTGTCTAATGTGTCTGTGACGTTACACTTGTGAAAGAGCTTTGTTTGTAACGAGTTCTGGACTAAAATGATCTATTTGTTGCTTTGACCTCTTACACAGGGCTACGTGTTTATCATCACTACTTGTCATGTGTCACTACTGACCACATTACATGTTTTTAATGAAACAAGAGCCGTGCAACACAAGGGAAATGAATAAATGACGAACCGGAGACAGGTATACATATCCTGACAATTTGTCGGGTCTTATATGACCCCTTTGCAGTTGTAATTATAATATCACATGAGGTACGGCAGGCAAGTGTAGACAGAGTCCCTGACTAGATTTTTCTTTCAAAATGTTGATTTTGTAAACAATACTACACCGCCACTTCAATTTAGCATTATATGCCAGTGTTACCAAGGCTGGTATAAAAGACTCAGTTACAGCTTGTACATTTACGCAAATATTTAAAGAAACCACTATAGCGGGGGGTGTGTGGGGGGAGCTGTGAATCAAGCACTGTCTGGTATAGCGCTTCCTGTGTTTATAAATTAGTGGAAGAAAAACATCAGAACAAAACACTGTTTTGTATTACCAACAATATTATGCCAGCATGACCCCCCTGACCCCTTTTTGCATTTTGTTCCCCCACTAAAGTGCTTCCTCTGATGAAAAATGTCATTTGGAAAAATGTTTATTTTTTCTTGGCCCCCTCCCATCCAACCCTTTTTAAAATCAAACCATTATTTGAGCATGTAATACCACTCCCTAAGAATTTCTAACAAAAGATAATCTCATATGACACAACATGTACTCAAACACAAAGATACTAAAAAAACATCTGCAATACATTCACATTATACATTATTGTTATTATAGGTTATTTTTCTTGACCAAAATTGTATTACTTAATATTTATTTGTAACAATGTTTCATATTTTTCTACAATTTCTGCACACCTACTCGTGTATATTGTCGCCAGCAAGCTTTAAATAATGTCAATTGAGCAGATCAGTCAAACATGATTATAGAAGGAAGCCTGAATTCTCATTTTCTGTGCTGGTATTCTTCCTTAACATCCTACCTCAACATAATCTAAGGATTTTGCCTCCTTTAGACGGATAAAAAAATTGTGCTCTCTGAATCACATTACAAAAAAGAATCACATTACAAACAAAAAGGATAATCTTTGATGAAGCTGAATATTAAGACCACCCACTAGTGTAAACTATACTGTAAAGAAGTCTATCTGAACCCTCAGGATTGCCTGATCAAACATGTTCTCTCAGCACATAGCATAGTACTGTTCACTATTACTAACACTCTGTGTGAATTATTAACCTTTCCAGTTGCGAGAACAGGAGTGTACTGAATGGTGTAGTCTGCTAAATCATTAAAACCAATTTCCTCAAACAAATCCTTTGCATAATGTTGGAAGACCACACAGCATTTATACACATACTGTCTCCTCTCATTTGGAGCACAGCCCTATGATTTAGTAATAGAACTGAATCAGATAAATGATTTGTTAATAATCTTCTGACAGCTTTAAAAATAGTAATAAAACTGTTTGTTTGTCTAGCCTAAAGGCAAGACCTGAAAGACTGATCCCATCAAAAAATTTTAAACAACAGAATCTACGAAAGCACTAGTGTCATCTAATGTCTTTGCCAGCATCCTTTAGAACAGGGTGTGTTGGAGGGAATGACTCGACCCTTCCAAGCCTTTTTTACGTTATCTGTGCCATCAGCTGAGCTCATAAAGCCTCGAGCTCGGACGCATTGTGCTTCTCCTCCCCCGGCCCTATTGCGAAAGTCGCACCGCTGCCAAAAGTCACACACAAACAAAAGGTGCACCTGGGCAGCTTTGGCATTATTTACTCTGAGTAAGAAGTTAAGTTTATAAAATCCAGGTCACACCTGTGCTAAGGTGCCTCAGGGGCTCCTTTGTTTGGGAGGTATACATTTGAAACCGAAGGTGTTCTAACCCCCACCTCACCCTCCACCGCACGCCTTCCTCCTATTTGTTCCCTCTCTCTTTAGCAAGTGATACGATGATGTCAGCATTCGTGCCCTGTTTGGGTTTTCTGCCAGCGAAGTTTAAAGGAAGAGCTCCAACATAGTCTCAGGATTCATACAAGCTACCTGAAAGTCTTGTTAGCCTTGTTTTAACAGAATAATTCTCATGACATCAAATGAAACCGCTCACACTTTTCAGAATTCCTATGACTATTGTGAGGTTCGGGAATTCAGTATTTCACTTCACTTTAGCCCATACATTAATTTAGTAACACCTCTGTGAGTCCAGATTTGAAGTCTACTGGACAACCACATCCATACATTCCATTTGTAGCTGTTTTAAAACCACAAAGCTTCTAAAAATTTATGTTCAGAATGTCAGCACAACATAAATACTGCACACATATGGTTGGTAGAATTTAATACTGTCAGGACTTAAAACAGTAACACCCACAGTCATGCATACTGCGGCTGGCATTGAGGATGTGTGCATTTCTGAACATATTGTTAGCAAATGTGTTTAAAACCTTTCTTTTTTTTTAATCGAGTTTAAGATTTTTATTGTAGTTAAGAACTGTAAGCCTGGAAACTTTCAAAACAAAGAAATAATAATTTAAGAAATAGGGATATTTTTCCACAGAGCTTGCAGTGATTAGCCAGATCATGTGGTTGCCTTTTGCTCTTGCTGAGTTAACGATAATACCTATATAAAATTAGAGCTGATAATGTCATATCGACTAGTATGAGTCCATTTGCAGTTACTAATAATCTTCTAATTACTTGTAGACATTGTTCCCTTAAAGTAAATATTACCATGGTAATTAAGTTAGATAGGACACTTTTGCTTTTCTCAGCTTGTAAAGGTGTTTTTATTTGATATGCAATTAAACTTTCATTAGCATTCAAGGGAATTCTTGAGAAGTGTTAACAAAGAGAACGATTTCTTCTTTTCCATTTATCCTCAAAGATTTTTGTTTTGTTAAAATTTGTTATAATTTAGTTATGAATGTATTGCCACAAATGTATTATTTTTGTCCGAATATAAACAGAAAATTGACCAGTTATTCCAATAGGACTTCCTGTATAAAGCAGGTGCTTGTCTTGGGTCTGTGGACCCTGCATGGTGTATATTGATAATCCTTGATCGCATATAGATAATAATGTGGTCAGTCATCCAGTCCAAAGATCACATTTAGTATAGAAATGAGAGTGGAATTCCCAGCGAGATCAGTTTACAGTCAGTGCGCGAGCTGGTCAGTCAGCCCTTTGTCCCCGTCATGGCCAGTAAAATAACAATAGCATGTTGATTTCAAAGCACTTGACCAAAGGTGAAAGCACCTTCGAAAAAGAGTCAAACAGAGCTATCATGTGACCCTGCCTGGAAAGCCACACAAAGGACTGGGGGTGGGTTGAAGTATTTGACCCCCCAGTTTAGCCTCATTCAAAGAGTGGACAATGATATCCTTTTGTAAAAGGTGTAAAAATGTGAATATTTCAAAACCTTCTCAGAGCTTCATGGAATCAATTTTGTGTTTTTTCGCAAACACTATCAGCGTCCAATAGGGAAATCTTTGTGTCTTGACTTTCCCGTGGAAGTCGTCAGAGATAATTATAAATTGATAGATCTTAATTAAAACACACAGTTCCAAATCCATGGATCTGAAATTGAGCCCTATTGTTTGAGGAAATAAATAAATTACAACAGGTTAAACTCATTTGAGACTTCTGGATGCATTTTTAATACAGGGACCTTTCAAACCATTTCCTGTGGCTGGTCCTTAGATGCGTTATGGAAGAAATCAAAAATAAGTTCACAACTATCACTCTGTTGTGACACGTTTGATGTTTTAAAGCACAGTGAAGGCAGATCCCTTTCTCCATTTTTTCCCCTGCAGATATTTGAGATGATTGGCCCCAGTTGGAAGAAGCAGCTGCCATTAATGAAAAGCTGAGTTCACGCACCATACCCACAAATGTGACACATGAAATGAATGGTATAACAGATGTAATAGATGCAAGGTGCAGTTGCATGATATTGGGCCATAATGCATGCTAAACAAAGCAGCTAAAATCAAGCCAGAGAGAATCTTGACATTGCAGTATGATTTGAACATTGATAAAAGTATGTTAAAAGCACAGAAGATATCCTGCTTAATGGTTTCTTCTAATGGACAGCTGTGACCTTTTCCGAAAATCATCTAAAAGGACTGAGCATAGTCTGATCTTTTTTTACTCAGCACATTTTCAGGCTGAGAGGAGTATAATGTGCCTTATCTGGATTTGCTCAAGGAGAGGTACAGCTTCCTGATGAGCTCTGTCAAAAAATACAGTTTCCAGTCTTCTGGGCATTTGTGTATTTAAAAGCAAGATTAGTTGGAACAGTATATTATTTTCATGACCACTCCCTTTTATAATACTGGTAGGACATTTGAGGATAGACCGCATTGATGTTTTGGACTGTTTTGATGTTGTGATACATGTAAAATACGAGTTCTCTTCATCTAATCATAACTCAGACATACACTATATGGCCAAAACAATGTGGACACCTGACCATCACACCCATATGTGGGTCTTCCCCCCCAAAGTTGGAAGCACATAATTGTCTAGTGTGTTTTTGTATGCTGAAGCATTAAGAACTCCTTTCACTAGAATTAAGGGGCCCAAACATGTTCCAGCATGACAATGCCCCTGTGCACAAAGTGAGGTCCATGAAAACATGTTTTTCCAAGGTTGGATTGGAAGAATGGGAGTTGGTACACTTGGACTGCTCTGAACCCCACTGAACACCTTTGGGATGAACTAGTACACTAACTGTACTACAGGCCTCCTCATCTGACATCAGTGCCTGATCTCACTGATGCTCTTGTGGCTGAATGGGCAAATCCTTACAGGAACGCTCCAAAAGCTAGTGGAAAGCCTTCGCCTTCCCAGAAGAGTGGAGGTTATTATAATAACAAAAGGTGAACTAAATCTGCAATGGGATGTTCAAGAATTACATATGAATGTGATGGTCATGGATATGGCAATATTTTAACTAGAATAACTGAATCAGTTTTTGCTGTAGAAGGGTATCAAAAATGTTTTACAAAACAAAGGAATAATCAACTGGGAGCCATTATAAGGCTCTGGTATGATGTTACACTGAGGATTGGTGATCAACAATAATACCCCAAGCAATTATTAAATTAGATTTTCACAAGTCTGGAACAAACAGATATATAAACAGATATTTTCTCTTACAACATTGACTCTTTGCTTGAACTCAAACAACTGTGATAAAAAAAGAAAACATATGTGACAAGGATGATCCATTTTTGCACCTTTCGAATACCAAGTGCATCATGGAAGACGCTCGGCCCTGTTATCCTTGTCCTCTTGATAGGTTCAATGTGCACCTGTTTTTTCACTATGGATATGGAATTCCATCTTATCCACTTTCCAACATCATGATATTATGATAGCAACTCCCACCTAAAGGCCTCATTTTTCAGCATGACATATGACATGTGTTCATGTACGTGTAAGGAACCGTTTAACCTCTGCTCTCTGAAGGATTTCTGGCTCTTCATTCTAAGGAATGTACACCTGCTCTATAACAGCCGGCAATACGATTTCCAGGCATTTATGTCAAAACTGCTGGTATATTAGATTTTACAATTTCACCTGAAGTTAGCAGAAATAGTTACTTCCTAGACAGTTTAATTAGTTATAATGAATCATTCCGATAAGAACATTCATCTTCATTTTATAATGAAGTCTGAGTGATATCACGCCTCTATGACTGTAGAGTTCTGTCTAGAACTCTCACGTGAACCCCTGTTGTTGGTCAAGTCTGTCTATCCAACTGGGAAATGCAATTACACTCGAGCAGGCTTAGGAGCACATGGAGCACATTCTTTGGAATCCTCTTTGTTTTGTCACCACACAGTGGCCTGCTTAGATGTGTATTATTCCACCTGAGTAAATACTGTACAGCATTTCTCCCACATAGGTCTGAACATGTCTTCGATGAGAGAGTCTTTTTCATACTCTGTATCATTCACATGATTATATTTTTCTTTCTTTTTCTTTAATCTAACACCTCTAACTCTCTTAACTTTTAATCTTGTTACAGGAGCTCAAGGAATGTCTTTGGTATGCATATCTGTCAGCCTAAAATATTTATTTATTAACTGTGTGATCACACTTCCTGGTGAATTATTGTCATAGTTTAATGTATGCACCAAATGAGCTTACCTCACTGTATAAGTTGTGATTTAAAAGATTATGGCATGCCAAATTCCTCACATAGTTTCATCTCATTGTAATGCATCATTACAGGTGCATAGTTTCACTTCAAGATTTATGCATCTGCTAGAAAGTCAGATAGTATTAAATTAATCACTTTACCCTAAGAGATCATGTACTTCTCAGGAATTCACAGTTAAATGTGATGTCTTCCACACAAATCACAACCGATTGTGTCTATGTAGTATCCCACACATCATACCGTGTTATTTGAGGTTTCAAATTAGGTCTGTTTTCAAAATAAAGTGTGCAAGGTTTTGATTTGTTTGAATACAGATTCCACACAAACTAAACTTGGTGTAATGTGAAACAGCCATCATAACTCATTCAATGAATACATTATGAATTTCCTGTGACCCTGAAAAGGTGTAAGCGGTTGAAGATGGATGGATGAATGGATGGACATTATGAATTTATTTTCATTATTAATCATCTAAAGTCATACTTGGAGACAATTGGGATAATTGGTTCTTACATTACATAAAGTCTGTCACTGTGATAAAAAATTATTATTATTATTATTATTATTATTATTATTATCATTATCAAAAGTCTTTTGCTATCAAGGCTTGTTCTGTGTTTGGAAAATTAGCACTCAAATCTGATTTAGAAATTGTTGATAGACTGTTCTGAAACCAGACTTTATTCTCCACATGTTCTCAAGAGTTAAAATGTCATCACTCTCCTTACCAGCTTCCTGCACCGAGCCACCATCTGGGTGAGCTGATATTGCTGCTTCGTGATGTAAATGTACTCCATCTTGTTTAGTTTCACCTCCTGACAAACAAAATCTGCTCATCTTTTTAGTCAGAAGGCGGCCTGGTATCTGTCGCTGCAAACTGACAGCAGCGATAAACACTTTTCAGTAGAATAAGCACAGGCTCAGCTTCAGCCTAAGTGCCATTGCACCTGATGTTAAGTTAATGTTCTGTGCTTAAATAAAAAAAAAAATTAGTAAATATTTATCTCTGTTCTGCTTCTGGTGTATTAACATTAGAACAATGTGAGAGCATATCAGAAGGGAAGTTCATTAGAATCCTGCAGTTGATTTGTTTAGTAGAACAGCCAGAAGTCGTATTGAGGGCTACAATCACAAACTTTTATTGATTTCCTATCATTTGACCTTTTGTGCAAATTCATAACCATTTTGAATGGACTTTGTTTTCATAAATCTCTATGATCTTACCTTGTAGGAAAAGAAAAAAGAGGAAAAAGGAAGGTCTGTTCAGGATTTAATTCTAGGCCATTACAGCATATGCCATGGCCAGGAAAGTGTTGTGAAAACACTGAACCTTCAGGCCCACAGCACACCAGCACAACTGCCCTTGGGTCTCATTGGCAGTCTGAGGGGAGCTTCTTACCGGAGTCACAGGCCAACCCAAACAGTGTCATGTTTGAACACCTATTTCCACTGGGAAGAAGGAAAAAAAAACTGCAGCGCTTTAATCAGAATCTCACAAACAAGCAGGCCTTTGATAACAGCCCATGCTGTCCATTTATCTTTCTGCTCTGAAGGGTGTGCTGGCTTATGTCACCCACTTTGATCCTGCTTTTTTGGAACATGATGTCGGACATATCTCCTCTGCAGTGTGTTTCCAATAACACTTTAGTTTCGGATCCATTACAAAATCTACTGTACTTGAAAAATTTTAAGCCCTGATACTTCCCGCTTTAGGTATCATCCTGCTTTCATAAGTGCTCCTCAGCAATAGCCTGGGGACACCTAGCTTTTTTAGATTTGTTATTTTTAAAAAAATAAATTTAGGGTTTTTTGGTTGTAGTAACAGGTATATACTTGTGACCATAACAATTAAACTTGGCAGCTGCACACACTTCATACTAAATATTTTTCCCAGGCCTTTCTCAGTAATGCCTTGCTACGACTTTGTAGGTGTTTCCAGAGGTTTCTGGAGCTTTTTTGAAAACTTATCTCATTAAATTTTCAACTTAACTTCTTCAGATTGAGTCGACTGGACAAGATATTGTCAGACATCACTGCGTACATCCTCTTCAAATATCTTTTACACAGGATTTCAGTCTGTTTGGGATTATTGTAGATCAAACGTTATTTGTAAAATTGAAGAAGACAAGTTATTCCCAAATGTTGATGGAAAGTTTAGCTGTAATGTTCTTTCTGCACTTTTTCTAATTATTGTGACTAAGGAGATACATATCCAGTGCTAAGTATCAGGATTAATACGTTGATACATATCCATCAAAACCACAATGTACCTCTTCCGAACAACAATCCTGCCAGGACTTCTTTACGGATTGGAGAAGTGGACACTTCTCAAATCAGACAGAACAAACTTGAGGTTCTCCAAATGCAACGTTCATTACGAATCATGAGTTTTCCTCCTCCTTAGAAACGAGACCATCAGACCAGTGTGCAAATTATATGCTGACTTTCAGCGGGGTCAGCTTTTTTCAGTTTGCCCAGATTAACTAGTTCATGTAATGCAGATGTGTGCTCCAATGGACCAAATTTAGCAAACTTAATTCAATTGGATTTTATTTATTAAACAAGAATATGCAGTTATTAACCAAAAATATATAATTACACCAGTAGCTGTACGCAGTAGCTCTCAGTGATATGGTATTGGTTTTGAACTATTTAGAAAAGAAGAACAAAAAGAATGTGTTTAATAACACCACAGTTTTTGTATGATAAACCATCTCCATCCATCCATCCATCCATCCATCTTCTACCGCTTACTCCTATCCCAGGGAGCATTGGGTACAAGGCGGGGTACACCCTGGACAGGGTGCCAGTCCATTGCAGGGACTGGAATGGACTGTG
>JAOUWY010000046.1:7684965-7703379 GCA_025728095.1 Prietella phreatophila | reverse complement strand
ACACCCTGGACAGGGTGCCAGTCCATCGCAGGGCACAATCACATACACACTCACACACCCATTCATACACTACGGACCCTTTAGACACGCCAATCAGCCTACCATGCATGTTTTTGGACTGGGGGAGGAAACCAGAGTACCCGGAGGAAACCCCCTCAGCGGGAAGAACATGCAAACTCCGCACACATGGCCCCGGCGGAACTCGAACCCCGGACCCTGGAGGTGTGAGGCAAACCACTAAGCCACCGTGCGCCCTCAATATCTCATGTTTCACATAAGTAGGCAAAAATCTTGTGGTTTCTGGCTCAAATAAAAATAACAATATTGGGTATCAGTCAAGCTATACTATTGGTACTGTACTGAAAATGGAAAAGTGGGATTGGTCACAGATAACTGTGACCTTCCTAGCTAAACAAAAGCTGCAATATTGTATATACAGTGGTAGTGCAACAATATTTATATTTGTCCAGGTGGAGGCCAACAGCAAAAACTAGGTTTAATTGGGATTTCTTGGAATAATGTACCACAGTGCTTTGCATCCATAGAGGAAGAGGGCAACTTAAGTATTTACTGAGCAGGGCAACTTGCATTGACTTTACAATCCCTTTACGAAACGTTTAGCCTAAGTGTACAAACTCCCATAAGCAGTTTCAACACCTGGCTCCACAAATTAGCCAGCCTTATGAGCCCAAGGCCTAAGCTAATTACCTAAATCAAGACCTGCAATAACACAAATACTTTCGCATATGTGTTTCTCAAGCACTTAGTCCCTAATGATCTATGTCCTAGTCCCAAAGTTAATCCTGCTTATTTAGATCACAGAAGGTGTAGTAAATGAAGCAACGTTCACTCAGACAGTTAGCTTGAGTTCAAAGATAAATATGACTTAAGAGGACATATCCTGCTGATTTAAGACATGGAGAAGACAGTGAGAATACCAATATCCCAGCAGTGCCTCATTAGTGCAGGCCAGAATTAGCGAAACTTCCTGTTCAACACATTTTTAGTACCAGGCACCTCATAGTATTATATGAAGAAGCCCATGGTGCTTGAGAGCCAAACTTAAAGAAGTGGGACACTGGAGTTTGCCTTCTTTCTGGTCACACGTATAGCTGCCACTTATCCAGATTGACTGCAGATCTTCCACAGGCCAGACTGGATGATCAAAAAAAACTTACTAAAAAAGTCTGACTCGCAAAGGAAAATTTATGAATAGCTTTCAAATTACAGGGAGACTGACAAAACACTGGTTAGTGTCTATACACTGGTCATTACAGACTTTCAGTACTTAATAGCTACAGGTGGGACCTGTTAAGAAATTATCTCTGTAGGGGTTAACCCTTATTATCACTGCACATCACTGACGTAGTTTTAGCCTGTATTTTAACCACTTGCTTTATTTCCAGATACTGTAAACAAAACTATTTGTCACAGTGACAGTGAAAAGTTCCACCATACCAAATGTCAGGTCATCTAACATAAAGTGTCAGGGTGTGTGTGTGTGTGTGTACTTACAGTCCACCAGCTGTTTGCAATTGTAATTTTTATTGTATTCTTACAGCTCACTATGACGCAGGGCTTAAATTGATAGTATGTCAGATGTTTCATCAATGGTATTACAACATGCTTTACTTGATATTCATTTTTTTGTGTGTTCACTGTAATTAATTTCTACAATTTACATAATAAGATTCTGTGTTAAAACTAACACAATACTTTAAATGTGGTTTACAGTAAAACATACAGTATCATTAACTTTACTGTAAAATTTGATGCCAAAAACATTTTCCTGAAGCCGTGTCTGGCTTATTTCTCGTCTTTTTCATTTCATTCATCATTTTCTCATTCTACATTTTGGTAAATATTTGGTACCTATATATTTTAGGTAAACAGAGTAAATGCAGAGTTTAATCGTGAAGTTAAAGCTAGGTAGTGCTAGGTAATGTTAGCCTAGCTAGGTAGCTATGGTTTACTGGCTAGCCTGATATTTTAAATTGATAACCCATGCCCAGTGTACTGTCATTTATAATGTGGTATTTATGACTAAGGAACCAACAATTCTGTTAAGGTTGTTCTCACTGTTCATTTTAGTAGGTTCTTACTATGTCAGTATCCCCAGATTTTTTATTAAATGACCCAAAGTTATTATTATTAATTTTCTGTGATCCTAAGCCTTGAATGCATGCATTTTTTATTCCAGATTTATAATTTATGACTTGTAAATCCATATTGAGTAAATGATTTCATATTTTTGTGTTTGTTCTCTTTACTTTGTTCCACTCAGGCAGGGTCACTGAATATTCTTGAGGAACTAGCGGCAGTAAATAGACGGAAAAATTTGTCAATTTTTATTGCTGAACTCCTAATCTAGTGCAGCATGTCAGTGATAAAGGCTAAAATACCGCATGAAATATTTAATGAAATAAAATTTCTCTAGAACTCAGTTAGAAATCTTGTATGATAGCTCTACTTTGCTTCTCCACGTGATATATAGCTTTGCTTGTATTTCCTCATTTGTAAGTCGCTCTGGATAAAAGTGTCTGCTAAATTAATAATATAAATGTGATTTTTTTTAATGTCACTCACAGTAACATTTCAAAATAGTATCACACAATATGCATCTTCATAATTATAGAGATATTAATAGTATCACTTACTTCCTCCCCCAGCACAAAGACATGTATTGTAGGCTAATTAGGAGTTCCTAATTGTCCATAGTGTGTGAATGTGTGTGTTATTGTGCCCTGCAATGGGTTGGCACCCCATCCAAGGTGTCCCCTGCCTTGTGCCCCGAGATCCATGTAATAGGCTCCAGGCTTCCTTGCGACCCTGTGTAGTATAAGCGGTATGGAAAATGGATGGACGGATGTATCGCTTATACTATAGAATAAATGAATCAATCAAAAGTGGAGACCCTGTCACGACCATAAATCAAATGTGATTCCACATGGGGGTTACCTATTGAGAACATCTGTCTTGTGTTACCTTTTTGAACTGAATTGAAATAACGCACAGTCAATTTAGCAGTTTGTTTTATTTATTTAGTTAGTTAGTTATGGATTTTGACACTATAAAATGTATTGTCAAGATATAAAGACATAAATCTACACTGCAACTAAAATATATCAGTGTTTTTACACTATTATACCCCTACCAGTACAAAGTCATTTTTGCAGTGACTATTTTTATGCAAATCACATTATTATTTACATAATTTGCTTAGATTTTTAGTTTTATTCAGGTATAATAATTGCATTAAGAATCAGTGTAAGGGATTGAAATTGCAACATATGCCTAAACGTGAAAGGGATTTTGTCAATAACACTAATAGTTAGGTGTACACAGCTGAATTCTGCCATGTGTGTTGCATTGAGCCAAACTCTCCTGGACTGGGAGAGTCTTAATCTAACTCTGCTAATCCTACAGGAACCCACTGTGTACATTTTGTCTGGATGTAACAAACAAATTCTACTTGCAAATAGTTTACAAGACAAATCAACGGGAAGAGGAAATATCGAAGACTGCAGTAACCAGAGCATGATGTGTTTGTAAAGATTTCCTTTACAATAAGCCGGTATTAGGGAATATCCATGCAGCCACTTCCAGATATGTTCCATAAGGCTGGGATATCACACAATTGCCCCATAAGTCTGTCATCTGTATTTATTAGTAAAGCAAAAAAAAAAAAAAATATGCTTGTCATTGACAAAATATTGTTGAAATTCATCACCCTAGTATTAAATGAAAAAGCTTCCAATAAACACATAAGAACATGCTTTTATGCTAGGAATAACAAACAGGCTTTTAAAGCCACTGCCCACTTCCGCTAACTCACCCCCAACCCCGCATTTAGGCTAATATGGGGAAGGATATCATTCTCAAACGCTCAAGTTTGAAATAACTAGAGTGATTGGTAATTTAAGGAGAATCAAAAGACAGCAGCTTAACTGAGGAAAAGTACTGTTTAAAAATGATAGTGTAAACCCTAGAATTAGTTATTTACTTGAAGAAGCAGAGCTTTTATGTGTTTTGGCAGGGCTTATTTTAACACAACATAGAACAGAATGTCTAATGTCCATAAAACTGCCTGTTATTTTTGGCTTAGTGCTAATATAAAATTGTGTCCGTTTATTGCCATGACTTTATTAAAACCATATTTTACCTCATTTTGCATATCAATATGTGTACTAATTCTCCCACATTCTTAAGCATAAGTACAGTGCAAGACACAAAACACTCTTGACTCTGCTGTGACAATGCTTTCTGACACAAAATCATGTTTCCTCTCATTGACAAAACAATATGGGATAACAATTGATTCATAATTCCAAATAAATAGATTATGATCCACAAATAAATGGATTAAGATTGACAAAAATGAAACAAAAATCACAAATACATTGAATGAGATCCACAAATATATGTTAGTAGTTTCACAAAAAAATTGTGAATTTGTTTAATTTTTGTAAATCTCACTACATTTATTTGTGGATCATAATCTATTTATTTGAAATTATGAAACAATTCAACCACATAAAACAATGCCTCTTATACACTTCTTCTAATATCTGTTTGTTTGGTTTTTTTCTCTCATGATTTCCCTACATGTAGCACAGTACAACTTTATAAGTATCTCTTCTAGCTTAGTCCTGATTCTGTAATACAGATGCTGGTTGTGAAATCCTGCGGTTAGCTCTGGTTTTTGTATTAAAACTTGTAAAGATGTACTTATATCTTCCTTAGACTGTTGATGTACAAATCCCACTTCACTCACCATACATGGTGAAATACCGATAATATTTATAGTTTTTTGTTGTTAAAAGTCATTTCCACACTCTAGGTTTACTCTTGAATGAAGCAATGTTTTCAATTCTAAATATGGCGCAAACTTGTCTTCCTATTTAATCCTATTGTATGCTTCAAAGGTCTAATCATATCCTCATTTCCTTGCTGTGTGTATTTGTGTATGCTTAACCTTTAATTTCAAAAGTAAGAATAAATCATTAACAAGTCTTTCATTTCTTAAATTGTTTTTGACCACTGAAATGATCGTCTGTATTTAACATCCAATAAAATGTTACCACATTTGCAAGTGCTTATGTGAATAAACTGCATGCTAGCATCTTTTTTCTTTTTTCCTTTTTTTAATTGAGTAGTTTGGAATTGCTGTTTTTAATATATTTCTGTATTGTTGTTTTCTTCCTTGTTTGTTTCTGTGCTTAGCAAGTTCTTGTCAGCCGTATCTATAAAGGATACATTTAGTTTTCATGATGATTGTCCATTATTATGTACTGCATTTTGATTCAGTTGGCTGTTGGCCACAATGTTTCCTGATTAAATAGTTTTGAGTTATATGCAGATTATAATCACAGTGTCACCTATCGCACATGAACTTTAATGTTATTAGATAGATTTGGCCTGATGGTGGCGCTAGAGGGTGTGAGTGACAGAAGCCCAAATTGGTGAGGAGGTTCTTTGCCAGTCTGCTATCAGTGCAATCTCATGAGAATTTACTACAACAAATCACAATCACAAGATATAGTTTTTTATTTTATAAGGGTGATGCACAAATTTAATTGGCTTATCATCATCAACATGGTTTTGCCAATTCATTTGTCAATTTTTTGGATATTTTAAACCCCATTTATCTCAATTTCGTCACTGGTGAATTAATTCTCATTAGTTAGCTCTCCCCTATCACAGAACAGCTACCAACCAGGGAGGTTGAAGGCTGTATGCATGGTTCAGGAGATATGATACAGCACTATATCACCAACATCAGGCCAATACAGGAAGTAGGGGTGCAGTTCTACACCCTCTTGCCAAATTTGGTGTATCTACACATTATGCTCTTTTGTTCAAGAAGAGGAAGAATCCTAACAAATCCTATTGGACTCTAGAACTTTGGTCTGTTTGGACTCATAACAAGAGTATTATCCATTTAGTTTTTGTTACACATAGGAAATCTGTCTTTGTGTGGTTGCAAGCCAGCTGCAAATATTGACCCTAATTATGTTGTGCATACTTCATAATATGGAAGGTTAGCTAGTATAAACGTTCATTACAACACATTTATAATTGGTGGGTTTTGGGTGTGGTACTATTAGTGCTTAAATATGTTTGGTACTTATCCATAAAGTAAGTGTTTGTGTGTGTGTGTGTGTGTGTGTGTGCACACAATCATGGTTTCTATCAGTGCTTTAAGAAAGGAGAAAGTACTTTTCATTCTTTGTTATGAGCATGACCCTCTTCAGTTAACCCTTTAATCTCCACCGTATTATTTAGTTATCCATCATAACAGTATTCAGTAACTGTTATGATGCTATCTGTAAGTATTAGTATAGTGAACCTAATAGAAAAAGAATGTAGTTATGAAAGTGAGGAATTTACGCCAGGACCAGCCAACAGGTCCTGGGAGTGTAAGTGGTTAAAGTTATCTTATTTAAACACTATTGTTCAATACACAGTGGCATATCAGGAACTGGGCTGTACGTATGTACATATCTACACAATATGTACATTGTGTAACTACAAAAGTAGATAACGGATTAGTCACTGGGCGCTGCTGTGCAAACTTACAATCTGCTTTGCAACTTGCCATGTCACCCAGAGTGTATGCAAATAGTTTATTCTATTTTATATAATAAACATTATAAACATTTTCAGAAAAATATGCAGGTGTAATTATATTTTAACGTGCGTTGGTGTAAAAACATATGTAACATTAGAGCAGGATCAGAACTTTTGAACGTGTACTGATGCTTGACATGAGAGTGTAGAATGTATGCTTGCTTTTAGGTCCCATAGTAGCTTTTTGCTCAACTTGTTAAGATCACAATGATGTAAACATCCAAGGGTGGAAATTACTCTCCACCCAGTGCTTTGAAGACACGCATCCTCCCCTTTTTCCTGTTATTTTTAAACCAATGATTATACAAGAGCCCTGAGTATTTAAAAGATAAGTTAAAGATTCTGTTTTTTCATTTTTATCAAATGCTCAGTATCTGAATAGTGGTATGTATTGTGTCTGTCGCAGATTAAGGGAATGATACACATCATTTCTGATTGTATTCAGGAACGCTCTTACAATTTAAATGCATTTTCCAGTGCAAGGCTATAAATGTGATTGCATTTAAATAATGCCTGTACATTAGCCTGTGATTACTATAATTATATAGTACTAAAACTGTGTCATAGCTTGTAATAATCTTGGCTCATAGGCAAATTTACTGTACCTGACCACCGGTCTACATGGCTATAAGACCAGCATTCCCTAAAATGAATCTGTGTGGGCAGATGAAAAGCATTCATTGACTACGGTAAACAACACCATTTTGAAACCTATGTCATCACATTGTGTAATTTACAGAGGAGGACATCAAAGATGGGGCTGAATCACATAGCTTGATCTGGCATGGGTTTTTATGTTTATAACATGGGTGCGGTTATGTAGTGTAGGATATTTTTTTTGTAATGAATGTAAACATAAAGATGGTAATAAAGAGGGAGGAGAAGCCAGAGGATTTAGGAAGAACTTTCAAGATTTCTCTTTTGCGGCATGGAAAAATATTTCGGACTGAGTAGTCATGTAGTCAGATAAATTGTGAGGAAATGGTGGAATTAGATAAATCTCTTTAGAGTAATAGAAGCAAAAGCTGGCCAGACTTGTACAGTACTAAAAACGTGGGAGAGAAAATAATTGCTTGTTAACGGGTTTTGGTTTTTGAATGGTGTTCTCACAGAGATACAGCAGAAACACAACACCCTCCACCACCTCACCTCTATTGTGAATGCAGTGTGCACCTGTGCGGCTTTCTTTTGACATCTCTTGTGACATTTCGCAATCGCACTCCTTTTGATCAAAGTGGCGCTGAATTGTCTCTAGCAAAGATATTAGATCTCACGAGATAGACTTTGGTGGGTTTTTTTCTGCAGCTTGTCAGCATCTCAGAGAACAATGAGCCGACCACTGTTATACAAGATGGATGAAATGGCTGCGGAATCTATGCCATGTAAACATACAAGGGTGCTTAAGATCTGCTTTCTTTCTATCTTTCCCTCTCTCTTTCTTTTTCTCTCTCTGTGATGTGCTGGACCACCTGGCAGTGCTGGCTCTCAGTGTGAATCAATGAGCATGTTCAAACTCAGCTCAGCTCCAGATAAAATCCAGGGCTAATTACACAGCAGCCTGAGTAGCCCTGGCTACTTCCATTGGTCACTGAGCTAAAGCCTTTAGTGCCATTCCAAGCAAATGGACAAAGAATAGATCTCAAAGCCTGAGTCAGTAGGGCAGAAGAAAAGAGAAGACTGTCCCAAAATTCCAGTGTTCACAGGGGCAGGAATGTTATCACAGCACATTTGGGACTGTCCCTCCTAATTACAGGAGGTTTGGTCTGTTCAGGCCAGAGGCACTGTGTAATTATCATGATTGCAATGCATTAGGATATATTAAATAGCTTTTTTAGCAGGACGTAGGATTACAAAGTGTATATTTGGAAATTCATGCCATTCTAATGACCTTGAGACATTAGCCATAATAATTCACTATTATCTTAATTATCCAACATATCAGGTTTTATTTTGAATTAATGCAACCATATTTTCTTAGAGGTTTGGCTAAGATAATCATTTCACAGCTTTCACAGCTCACATATATGTTCTGACAGCTTAAGTGTAAACAAGAAAATGTCAAAGCAATACAAAATAGTGCAGACTATGCACAGATTTCTACCATATCTCTTTGGCTAGCTAAAATAAATTAAACTGCCTCTGTTTATTGCCATTGGTAGAAAAACTGTTCTTAGTTGCAGAGCTCATTCTTTTTCTCACTCTCTCTATCTCTCCTCTTTCTCGTTCTGTCTGTGGGTGAGAATAATGAAAGGAATGTCAAAGGGAGTCACCCGATGTGCCGTCCAGCTGCAGCAAACCCCAAGCTTCACTCTTTAAGTTAGCGAGGCACCCATTCTTTGAGACTTTTTTATTACTCTCAATGAATACCTATGTGCCACATTTATTTGCCCCTTACTCAATTTAAAACATCCCTCTTAAATAACAGGAAGGGAGTACACTGCAAAATAAAGTTGGATGTGGCAGAACTTTTATGTCTGACCAAGGAATTTGAGAAGGTTGATTTTCACATAAACCTTCCTTATTCATTCAGGCTGGTTGTTGTGGGTGGTTGTAACCATAGGATGTTATGTTTTAGTAGCAAGTGATTCACTTGTCATGAGATATCGTTAATGCTGGATTTAACTGTGGTCAGAACTTTATTTTCAACGCTTCATTTTTTAAAATTTCGCAATCACTCAACAGATGTTCCAGACTAAAAACAAAAAGCAAATCCTGAAGCGTCATTCTTAACTGCTGCCTTTATTTTATTAAAGAAAACAAAGTTGTAGTTAGCTACAAGTCCAGGTTGGATTTTTTGGCGAGAGTGCTGGTCTGAATCATCCTACGCAAAATCAAGGCAGGCAATAATGAATAAATCTAACTTTTACGGCACACAATCGCCTTCACAAGCCTTCCCATCTTGATAAAATGCTCTTGACAAATCCCAGGGCTCAGGTGCTGCTCAAGTGCACCTGCAGAAGCAAGGACGTAGTTCGTGTAGGCTTTCAGCCTTCTGGTAATCTAGATGGGAATAAAAAGTCTCTGCCCCTTGCATCTGATGAATCTGGTGTGAAATAAATGGTTTTTCAAGTGAGTGACTACAACATCAAAGAGGCATACTTTGAATTCATATTTGTCAGTGATTAGAAATGCTACTGTAATGAGATTTTTTTAATGAATGATAACTCATACACTTGGGAGAATATCTGGTTAAAATGACCAGTTTAAAATTCTGATTCTCTGTGACCTTCACCTTAACACACTCCGGTTGGTGAGAAGTTGAAGTTTTTTCATGCTTTGACATGGAACAGTTCTGCATGTTTTATTCAGGCCTGGTTAACCTCAGCTTTGCTTTGCTTTACATTACTCTCCTGTGCAGACAGCGAACTCTTCTAATAATGACAATGTCATTTCCTTCATTAGTTTGCTCAAACGTCTAGTTTAATATCAGGAAGTCAAACTCAATTGTGGAAACTTGGGATGCCCCGTCATAGTAGGGTGTGTAAAGTTAAACATTGTGGCCAGGAAATCTTTTCGAGTTTTTGTGAACTGAAATGCAAGTGGTGAAGATACACAGTTGAGCCTGGTGATGACAGAAGACACGAAGACACAGCTACTCACTGTTTTACTCTATGTACTATGTGTGGCAATCCCATCTACTTCTATTGCTTGATCTACTGATACTGTGACACTACTGCTTGATTTGTCTTCCTAGTGTAGTGTAAAAATCTACAGTGACTCAGAAGCATAAAAAAGTTATAACATGGAAAAAAAGATCAAATGGATGAGCCTGCGATCCATGTATGTCATTCTTTGGAAAAGTCTCTAGCAGTTTCACAAATATGGAAGTCCCTTTGTCTCCCAAGAGCTGAGGTACTTTGCACATGTCTGAGCTAAACTTAAAATTTTCTTTCCCATAAGTAATTTGCAAGCCAAAAGTATGTGGAAAATGGAAAGCCATGTCTATGTTTGGTTGAATCAGTGTAGGAAATCTAGGCTTGACTGATTTGTGTTTTTGTCATTGGTGCCAAAGGTTTTGACCCTGTAATTCTTGATAGAATTCAGTAATATATGTTTTTAAAGGATTTTCTATATGTATTTGAAAACCTTTTATTTTCCTCCTGGCAGAAGCTATTTCATATTTCTACAGGAAAAGTATATCCTGTTTTCCCACCTGACACAGTGTCAAAATGAACAAAAAGGGACTAATCTCTTATTTTTGCATGATTTCAATTGCTGTTTCATTGGACTTTATATATCTAATATTGACTGTGGTATAAATAGCTTAATTTAGCATTTCTAGAGAAAGATGCCATTAGACAACAGAAAAGGGCACAGAAGAATTGCTACATATTTATACCTGCATAAAGAAATCCAGATTATTTGAATATGCTGTTTGGAAACTCTGCAAGCTCTACATTTTTCAACCTCCTTTCACTGTTGCTTGGCCAGCACATGCACACTGGAACATGATAGGCTTGTATAATTTATAATGCTCAAAATTAACTCACATTTTCCATCAAGGTTTTCACTCATGTGTTTCTTAAAAGAATGTGGCAAGCATTTCAGTGATCATTTTCACACTTTGATCACTCTGCACACGCACGTTTAATATTTAGACATTTTTATTCTTTTTAGTTTAAGGTGACTTTATTGTGAATAGATATTAATAGTAGGTAGAAAAAAACTACCTTAATCTATAAAAGTAGCAAATCCATTTCTTCTCTATACACTGGGCCAGATATTCAGGCTTACTCTGTTAGTGAGGTTTGATGATAAATCCTAATGCTGTTGTAAAAAAAAAAATTATAATTAAAAAGAAGAAGAAGACAAAAAAGCAAACTATTAAAAGGTGATTTTATTTTTTTTTTTTTACCTTCTTTTCCTGATCACCCAAGGTTGTTAGAAACTAAGGGGTTTTACTTGTGAAATGACAAGTCTATGCATCAGGTGAATGGCAAAAGTACTTCTGCTCTTGCAATAGATTCCCACCCTCCTCTTTTTTTCTTCCTCCTACTCATTACGGATTGAGACAACAGCAGATGTCTTATTAGTTTGTCCATCCCACAGGGCACCCACCTCACTGGGCCTCACAAAGCCAGCTGCTTCTTGCTCAGGAATAGTGATCAAATGGATGAGTAGCTATTGGCATTTGTAGTCATCAATCACCAGCATGCATTTAAACTAGTTTTATTTACAGAAAACCCAGTACTGAGTGCACTTACCATGGAATACGATGTTGCGACAATTTTTTTAATGGTGCAGCAGATCTGAAGTGACTTAATTTCTTTCCATTATTTCCATAAGGCAGAATGTGGAGCTGCTCTTTCCTTTACTCCAAATGCACTGTGGTTTTAAGATCTATTAGCAACAGACAGGTTTTTACAGGGCTGTCCTTATGCTTTCCTGCTTAAGCTGGAAGGAAGAGACATTATCCAGAACAGTAATGGAAGCAATCAAAGAAAAAAATTAAGATAAGAAGAGGTTTGTGTAGGTTTCAGGTTTAAATCTTAAACCTTGAACAACGAAACAAAAAACTGGAGAACATTTCTGATTTTCAGTGCCTTTTAATTTGATGTATGTGGGTTCGCAAAACCACTTATTTTGTGCTTTTAGCTCTGCTGGCAACTTCTGCAAAACAACAAGGACCAACACAGTCCAGCTCTGAGCTGTATGCTAGGCAGATTGACCAACACAGCTACAGCTACAGTGCAGTTGTTCTGTCACATCTCACGTTTGATTATTGGACATTTAGCGTGTGGACAAGGGATAGGAGGACACCTGGCCTTGTTTTGTTTGCTTTCCTGCACAAACACCTAAGCCACGGAGATGCTGAACACATGGGTAAACAAATCTTCTAATCCCCTCTCTCCTCCCATTTTTTTTGCTCTTCTCTTCTTTTTCTTGCATCTTTGTAACACATGCTGGGCTACTGGTGACCACACAGCACAACACAACCCCTAAATCTGCTGTTTGCCAAAAAAATCCAACCATAGTTCCACAACCTGTTTCAAATTTAATTTCCATAGATAACAAATCTTGTTTTGTTTACTCTCTATGCATTCTTTCTTTCATTGTTTCTTAAGCGGTGTTTGATCACACAATGCTAAGAAGTACCTAAGGTAAAGTAAATACAGATTGAAACAGCTAACCGCCCAGCCATGCAAGCAGCTTCTTGGTACAGCTAAAGTCATACGTTTTTTTCACATTTTTTACCTTGTGCCAAGACATCTGTCTTGGGACACACCCTATGATTATAAGTGAAAGGAAGCAGCATCTTTTGATTATTTTCCTCCATACTGCACACACATGCAGGGGTCCATCCAAGCCATTAAAGTAAGATAAAAAACATTTGCCAGGTCTGATTAATTTGATGCAGATTAAGAGAACTGCAAGAGGACACTGGTAACAATTCACTGACAGATTGAAGAGCTAAAACTATAGCTAAAAGGTAAAAATGCTGGCACCTGCAAAACTAACCACGGCTTTTAACTTATTATCACATGGTGTTTTAACAGTCCTGGAAAAGTGTTAAAATGCATACAGAAGAAATTTGTTGCGCAAAAAGTACTACATCATTCTATTGCAACACTCCCATAGGCTACATAAAACACAAAACACAAAGGAAATATACTGTAAGCAGAATGAAAATGATATAGTCCTCATTGTGAGCTAGCAATATATTTAATAGAAGGTCTTCAGTATTATGCTATGTATAAGGGTCCATTGCTAGTCCTGCAGTGCCTGCCATCACTGTCAGCTTTAATTAATTTGCTTCACAGTGCTTTGTTTGCAGTGTTTTTGAAGTTTTGACCAATAATTGTGGCAAATATTCACTTGAATTGAATTGAAAAAAAATGAGTTTAATACATCTGAAGAATTTCAAATTCAGTAACCTTCAATGGTGGTTATGTGGTGCATTAAGTATGCAAAGACCAGACTTTAGTGGAACTAATGCTCATGCAGCATGGAAACATGTCATGGACTTTTTTCTTATATATCAGTTCTTTGATAATAATAAGGTACCTGACTGAACATGCTGTAATTTGGCAAGATATCACATTTTAATAGTGGACACCTATAAAATTTGTACAATACATCATTATAATGCAGAATTCATAGAACCTAACAGTCACATTTAACCTGTAGCTGTTGTCATTCCTTTTCTTTTTTTTTAACTTTCTAACAAGTACTAATGTGTCATAACGTGTTTTCAATCGATCATTATACTAACCTTAAGTGAAATTCTACAATAAAGTTGAGTATCAGTTTTGCATCCTAAGCAAGTGGATTTCTGTTTGATCCCAACAGAAGCAGCACACCTCAGCACATCTGGTTTCACTGTTGCATCTATTACACAAGTCCTACTGTGTGAAGTCACTTCCAAGTCAAATAAGCACCCCCCCCCCCCCCACATCCTTCCAAAAGGAATACCTAAAGAGGGACAAGGAGTGAGCGTGCCAAAAATGGACTAGGACCTCAAACATTCCTGTCATCCAGGCCATGTTTTCATTACCCCAACAAATTTACACAGTTGTTAGTGATGGCCTGGGATTCCTCCTAAAGCACAGACCACCAATAATAAACAGAGAGCAGCTGACACCCTCAGACACCTGCACAAGCCTTCCTGACACTGCATGATTGTTCTTATTGCGAGGTGGTGGGATAGAAGGGGATTATACCAGCAGGCCTGAATGTTGCTCTGAAAGAACACTTTTGAACTGCTGCCTTGTACCACCCTGATGCTCACCTCAGAGATAAAATGAGTCCATTGAAATTCCCTACACAGAGAAAGGCGCTTGTCATTCAGTCATTTTTCATTGCTCTGCCCAGAGTTTCTGAGGGGTAGATGTTTGAGGGTTTTCAATGCTTTGCCAAAAACAAAGGATGGGAACCTCCTTATCCAGGAGGGTCCATAGCCACTGGATATTTGATAAGTACAGTGGTCCATTTGTAATCATTCTTTATAGGGAAAAAAAAAATCTATAAAACCTAACAACTACATGATAATTTTGCTGGTGTCAATCTGTCTGTGGTTTGTTAAAACATATCAGCTGAATAATCATTAAATATTTGATATTGATAGTAACACTATCAGAAAATAATGCATGCAGTGATGATGCACGTGTATCATTAGGAAGCAGTTATGGTCAATCTCTTGTTGCACCCTGCTCAATACAGTATGATTCATCCATATCTTTTGTCCATAAAATGTTAAATCTTTTAGAAAGATGATGCTCTCTGGAATTAATTCCATAGCTACAAATATAGCAGGTACAACTTGAACAGAGTCCGTTTGTATTGAGCTTGATTCATTTGGTCTTGTATGAAAGCTGTTTTCAAACCTGGGTGTGGTCGCAGGTTCCAATTTCAAGCTTCACAACTGCACTGAAAGGCATGTGATCTTCAGCAGATAATATTAAGAGCCTTCTACATAAATCTAATAAAGCATTAAAAACTCAAGTGACAACAAGGCATTATTTCTGTATAGACTTTAAGCTAGCAGCTTCAGTTTAAAGTTTAGTTCATCCAAACCACTGATAAGGTTTGAGGAAAAGTAAAAATAAAATAAATTAAAAAACACTAAATAAATTGTACATTAGTTAAATAATATTTCTAAGAATATAGCATGGCTGTGCTTGTTATTTTTTATATTGCAAAGATTCTGCATACAGCATAAGTGATATATTAGCTGTCTAATTTGTTTGTGATTCTGAAAGAATTTGTTTAAGTGAAAACAAACCTGCAATGATGACTCCTTTTCCCCAATTATTCTAAGCCTAGAATTGATCCAGGGCACAGTATTCAGGCCAAACACGTAAATAGCCTTAGTTATTTACTTCTAGAAGAAAGATCTTAGTTTTACTGTAGCAAATACTAGTACAAAAGTCCTTCAAGTCCTTCTAAAGGGAGAACACCTGTTCTCCAAAACTACATGATGGAACTAGGCAGTTCCTTTGAGCTATGCTTTTGTTTTATTACTTTGACTCGAGTTATGAGGGTGATGGTAGCTGTGGGCCGAAGGGTTTTGATTCCCTTTTCTGAAATCGAAAGACGATCCACTTGCCTTGTTCTTCCCACTGTATTTCTTATCCCCCGTCTGATGATTTCTTTTCAAGGGAGTGCAGAAGCCACAGATAAGGTAGATTGCCGGCCTCTGGGCAGCTGTGAACCTGATAGCATCTGTTTAAAGTGTATAAAGAGGAGCTCATTTCTTTTTTTAAGTCTGCGGTACCAGTTATCTCACTTTTATCCCACACATGTAAGGAAGTCACACACATGGCCAGAGTTCAGACAGAAATACAAATGTGATATCAGTGACTGGAGTGTTGTTGGGTGGAGGGGAGGATTCACAGGAGAAGTGTAACCCTCTCACATTGAGCTAAACAGACAAGCCAAAACAAAGCTCCTATTCAATGCATATGTTATTGGAAGTCATTCTTTCATTATTATCATCTAGACAAAATAACCACTGAATGTTTTTAAACTGCTGAATGCATTGTGTCTACCCTCTATTTTAAACAGATTATCTTTGATATCAAATTTGCTTAAAACCTTTGCTGTTTCATCTTTTGCTGTCATCTTCGTCAGAATTTTTATTCTAACTCTGAACCAAGTCCTACTTTATTCTTTTACAAATAATTTATTAATATTTCTGGCAAGAGTTTTAAGAATATTCTTCTTGATTGACATCACACCATCATTTTTTGTTGTTGTTGTTGTTGAAAGTGGATTGGTTTATGAGATGATTTGTGTTGTGCATATTCCTTGATTGTATATTTGTGACAGATATTTTCAGCTACACTGCTTTGATACTTTATCAGTTTTTGTCATATTCTGCTCAATATTATTTATTTATGTGCTTTTTTCTTGCAGTCCATAATTTTCATAAGGGACCGCAGTGCTTGTGGACAGGAAATATCTGGGTATATAGACTACGCCCACAGACTCAAATGTGAAGACTTTGAACCTTATTTCAGTGGGAAAAAAAGACTTTTGCCTCAACCAACTGACTTAAGGTAAGCCTAATTGTATTGTTAATTGCTTAAATTAACCTTTGGTAGCTACTATTTATTAGTAATGGTTATGATTAAACCTTCAAGTATATAACCTAAGAAACATCAGCACTTCAACACGTAACACTAAAGTAGATTCTATACAGGAATAGTAGAAAGTATAGACTTCTCTGGAATGTTTCCTGATGGGGTGTGTCTTTAAGTTGAGAATATGATTGACTAAGAAATCAATAATGTATTCTTCCAATTTGTAGATTATTAGATATTCAGAACTGAGTTTCTCAAAGAACAGAAGACACATAAGAAGTCTGTCAGGTAGTTGTTCATTTTGTATTTAAGTGTACAACATGAAGCTGCAATTCCATTAAAAGCTACAACTGACATGTTAACAAAGCAACAATCAACATTTAAATTGAAGTTTTCTCAATTCTGTGCAAATGAGGTATAAGGTGGTAAAGCAACAAAGCCAAACAATTGGTTCTAGTGAATTCCTTGGAACAAGCCAATGGGATGGGTATTCAATTCAGTTCAGTTTTTATTGCTCTTTTAACAACGGTCATTGTCACAAAACAGCTTTACAGAAGTATCTAAAATCAGGATGTAAGTTTAAACTTTATAAATGTATCCCTAATGAGCAAGCCAGATTCGATGATGGCAAGGAAAACCTCCCTGAGATGACATGAGGAAGAAACCTTGAGAGGAACCAGATTCAAAAGAAAGCCCATCATCATCTGGGTGACACCAGATTGTGCAATTATAAATAATTCCTTTCTATAACTGTGTACTGCATGGTCTAAAAGTGCAATTGTATAACCCAGATTTTCATTCTGGTTTTCACATGAAGTCTGTTTTGTTGACGTTATCAACTGATGATGTGCAAAACCGTTCATGGTATTTGCAGTCCAAAGCCATCCATTCTATATACAGTACGTCATTAGAATACATCAATCTATTACTCCAGAAACCTCTAGTTTTGCAACTTTAATTCCTCCGTATGTTCACCCCTACAGTTGTGTGACAACAGTTGTGGATGTACACCCACAAGACACAAACTTAATGCTAATTATTCTTGTGTTCAACTTACAGTGAGGGAAAAAAGTATTTGATCCCCTGCTAATTGTGTACGTTTGCCCACTCACAAAGAAATGATCAGTCTATACTTTTAATGGTAGATTTATTTGAACAGTGAGACAGAATAACAACAAAAAAATCCAGAAAAACGCATGTAAAAAATGTTATAAATTGATTTGCATTTTAATGAGGGAAATATGTATTTGACCCCTCTACAAAACATGACTTAGTACTTGGTATCAAAACCCTTGTTGGCAGTCACAGAGGTCAGACGTTTCTTGTAGTTGGCCACCAGTTTTGCACACATCTCAGGAGAGATTTTGTTCCACTCCTCTTTGCAGATCTTCTCCAAATCAGTAAGGTTTCGAGGCTGACGTTTGGCAACTCGAACCTTAGCTCCCTCCACAGATTTTCTATGGGATTAAGGTCTGGAGACTGGCTAGGCCACTCCAGGACCTTAATGTGCTTCTTATGGAGCCACTCGTTTGTTGCCTTGGCCGTATGTTTTGGGTCATTGTCATGCTGGAATACACATCCATGACACATGTTCAATGCCCTGGCTGAGGGAAGGAGGTTCTCACCCAAGATTAATTATAGACTAATCAGTGGGCAGACGTACAAAATCAGCAGGGGATCAAATACTCCATGTTTGACAGTGGGGATGGTGTTCTTGGGGTCATAGGCAGCATTCCTCCTCCTCCAAACACGGTGAGTTGAG
>JAOUWY010000046.1:7661873-7677875 GCA_025728095.1 Prietella phreatophila | reverse complement strand
TCTCTCTCTCTCTCTCTCTCTCTCTCTCTCTCTCTCTCTCTCTCTCTCTCTCTCTCTCTCTCTCTCTCTTTCTCCCTACCCTCCTCTTTCTGTTTCTTTATGGCTGTCCTGTGGCTGAATCTAAGGTGAAGTACCTCAGGGTTCTCCCCTAAGCCCTATAAATCTGCAGCCCGTTCCGCTTGGCGCCCATATGAGAGCAGAGCGCGGATCCGATTGGCTGTCGTTCCAGCAGCGCAGCGTCCACGCACAAAACCCCGCGAGCGCGCACCACACGCACCACACTCAACACACTTCTCACACACTGTCTTCATCCCTACCATCACACTACAGCTTCGGGATTTTGTTTTTCGCTCGTGTGATGATATCTTGTAGGAGAGTTAAGCGCACTTGAACAGCATAGCGTGTTCTAATAAAGCTTTCTTTCCTCGGCGCCATGGATCGCCTGCTGGTTCTCCTTCTGGGATGGAGCTGCGTGTGTTGTGGATATTGTGCCATGCTGAAAGATCACTTCGCTAGACTAACGAAGGATTTCGGACACAAAGTGGACACGTATCAGTCGGAGAAGCCCGTGCAGGATACAGTGTCTGAGCACATGCAGATGCTCTACAGCAAATACACGAGCGCGAGCTTTCCACTCCGTGACGGCAACACGGTGCGCAGCTTTAAAGCGCATCCGGGTATGTGCCTACTGCATTTCTTTTTATTGTTTGTTTTTATTTCACAAAGAGATGTTTGCATACATGACCGAGTCTAATTGTGATTAATCAGTGTGAGTACAGCAGATATTAGACCAACGGTTTATTTAGGTTGCGGGAGCGCTGTTTGTGGAAATCCACCTGCAGTACTCGAACGCTGTGCAGTCAAACATTCAGCCCCCACCCCCCCTCTTGTTGAATCGATTGAATGGTCTAAAGTAGACTGAGTTAGTAAGCTGAAGTGCTTGTGGTCTTAATTGCAGAGGTGTCTCCCTCGTCTGACGTCAAATTCTGCGTGCACTGTGCTCTGCAAATTAAAGGGTGTGAAATTCGGAGTGCGCACGTGTCAGCTGAAGAAAGTGTCTGTTCTTAGAGGCTATGTTCAAACCTCTTACTGGTGTCGTTCTAAGTAGTAAGCCAAGACAGTCTAAGTCTAATGATGATACTCATAACATGAGGAATGAGCTCGGTTTCACTTCTGACCTTGGTGTGAAGGGACGATCTGGCTGTTATTAGTCCTTCCATACTGTGTACAATTACAGATGTGAAAACATGCTGTCCTTATATACAGGGATGTCAGTGATGTAGAAGTGAAAAAGCATCAGCCAGAGCTGAAAGGTTTTTTTTTGACAATAAAGCCAAAATCTTTAGACCTAAAACAATATAAAAGCACATAATAAATAACTTGGATAATTGTCGGATAACAAATTGAATAACTCTCTGTCTCTATCCAGGTACCATCAACAACAAGCAGCTTCAGATCTTCAATCTAACGTCGCTAACCAATTCGGAGGATGTTCTCTCAGCAACGCTGCACTATTATATCGGAGACTTCCAGAACAGCAGCCGAAGACGCTTAAAGTCCAAAACCTGTGCTCGTCACAGCATCAGGCAGCACGGTCACATTCACCTCAACATCTGGAGCTTCGCCTCTGTGAACGAAAGCACCAGAACCCTCGGACACTTCCTCGTTAATGTCTCGACAATGTACAGGGACTTCATATCTTGGCAGTGGAGAGACATCACTCGTATAATCAATGAAGCAAAGAATTATGATGAGCTTCTCATTGGCATCTCCATCGATTCACAGAGACAACAACCATGGAAGAATTTCTTGTCTGATCATTCACCGTACATTCTGGTTTACGCCAACGACTCGGCCATCTCCGAGCCTGAAAGCGTGGTGTCCACTCTCCAGCGACATAAAGGGAGCTTAGTGCCTGAATTTCAGAAACTCAGACTACACAACCACAATAGTACTTTACCACACAGGACAAAGCGCTCCGCCAATATCCTTCTACCACTGCAGAACAATGAGCTCCCAGGTCCCGAGTACCCTTATGAGATCCACACCTGGGATGAAACTAGCCCATATGACCCTCTTGAGAACAAGGCAGCCAAGCGCTCGCGCAAGAAACCTCGCAAAAACCCAAGAGACAAAAACCCCCTTCTGCAGTTTGATGAGCAGACCATCAAGAAAGCACGGAAGAAGCAATGGAATGAGCCAAAGAACTGCGCTCGCAGATATCTGAAGGTGGACTTCGCTGATATTGGCTGGAGTGAATGGATTATCTCTCCAAAGTCTTTTGATGCCTATTACTGCTCAGGATCCTGTCAGTTTCCAATGCCAAAGGTACATTTCTTTACGTGCGAATCACATCATTTTAAACAGACTTATGTTCTCTTTTTATTTTGGGACAAAGTCCCTTACATCAGTGGATACAATGTTCTGAACAGTTGCTATTTAAAAATGAATCTTATGAGATCATAACCACCAGTGTACCAATAATTGTTTCTGATATGTAAAACTTGTTTACACAAAGCAGGGCCACATATAAGCTGAAATGGATAGTCAGCTCCATCCAGTGGTAGGATGTGGTCATTTCCAGCCACATAACAAACATACCCTGATACATAAGAGCAATCAGCACAGGAACACTTCACTGTACAGATACACACAGTTATTATTTGTATCTTTGGTATTGTTTAAAACTATTAACTTAGAGAAATGCTCCAAAAACCATTTGTATAAGGCAGTTAAGAACCCTCATGAGGTATATTATTATAAATCATGCAAAAATAGTGACTGAGGAGGTTCTTTAACATGTGAAAAGCTTCTATGGACAGTGTTGGTCTGTTGGGAACCAGTAACTCTGGGATTTTTTTAAATCCTCTTTCATGCCTTCTTACTTGTCTGAGCTGGTCATCCATCTCAGCACCATGCAACACTCGAATATTGCAGCTGTTAATTGCTGTTAATTCAACTTTCATACTTTCACGAAATCTGTAATAAAATGTAGGAAACTTCCCTACAAAATTATTGTCAGATAGTGTTTAGTGGTGTTTCAGTTACTGAAATGCAACACGCTGCTAATTTTCTGAATTTATGAATAATCAGAACCCAGTGAGGTTAGCATTATATTCTGACTGAACATGCCACCTTGTTCACACTAGCCACTGACAGCCATATGGGCAAGGATGTTCATGCAGATGTCTGTAACTAAATGTCTCCAACTCTTATTCCAGTCACTGAAACCTTCCAACCACGCCACCATCCAGAGCATCGTCCGAGCAGTCGGGGTCGTCCCTGGCATTCCAGAGCCCTGCTGTGTCCCTGAGAAGATGTCCTCACTCAGTATCCTCTTCTTTGATGAGGACAAGAACGTGGTCCTGAAGGTCTATCCAAACATGACAGTGGACTCATGCGCCTGCCGATAATGTCTCGGTTGATCCTTTCACACACCAGACTCTGCCTGATCATCTTGTTTATCCCATTCCCATTTTGCACTGGATGAGAGACTACATCCCTGTAGCTACATGAAGATGAATCCGTTCTATTCCTAAGGACAACTGCTATTTGTTAAGCTTCAAGTCTGAACAAACTGTCTGGAAGGAAACCGCAAATTTTGTAAAATCCCCCACCCGATTGAACATGGAGTCATTCTATGACATGGCTGTTATGAACTTTTGAAGAGACTTCTTTTCTTCTTTTTTTTTCTTCTGTTCTCTTTGGATGTGTAGATTTTTGTGTGTCGAGGATGTAGTGATGAACGAACATATGAATTTGTACAGTTTTTTTCTTGCTTTCACTATTAAGCTGTTACTATTATGTCACATTTACTATATGTATAATCCATTTACTCTTAACATTCTTATCTATTGCTGCTATATAAAAGAGATATATTTTAATGCCAAAATATTTTGTTTCTGAACTCAGTATATTGATGCATTTATCAGCAGCATTGTAAATGAGTGATTTAGTATGCTATTCACAAGCACCAATTGCTTTAGACTGTTCAACAAAGTACCTTAAAGACATAACTTAGCATGATAAATAAATTAAATAAATAAAGCAATATTTGTTTTTATTGATAGACTTTACGCACAGACCACAATCAGAGGCCACATGTAGTTTCCTTTCAGTCTGATCTCAGTCTGAGCTCCAGTGTACTTACTGACCAAGTGCCCTTGTTGACTTCATATTGTGTAATAACATGGGACCAATAATGTTATCGTGCTTTTTTCTGTAAATACCACAAAACCACTATTTTGGCTCAGAATACATTGATTTATCAAGGAGTCGCAATTTACCCAAGTTTCAGAAAAATGCTTACAAGCAAACCTCTGTCACTATTATTGTAAACTTCGTGCCAAGACATGTTTTCAGTCCATTTTTGGAGATCCTTATTTACAGATTGAGCAAATAAAGGTCACTAAGTTTTACTTGAAAATGTGGAATAAACCTCAATATGCCAAGTCACCAATAAAGAAGTATACTAATGATAAAGCATATGAAAATCTATCCAGGCCTATGTATTTGTACATATAATATGGTTCTCAAAAGTGCCTTCCAAAAAAGTATTTTACATCTGTATAAAATTATGTTTCAAAACATTTTGTATTTGTCTATAAATGTGACAAAATATTTGTTCAATCATTTTTGTTCCTTTCCTTCGACTTCTTATATTTACACCGAACTAATGCTAGAGTCTTTTCTAATGCATGTTAATAAATGTGTATTTTCAGGTTTGACATTTTATACACATGCAACATATACAGATTAAAGAAAAATATATGTAAAAGTGAGCAATTACCTTAATATATAACACAAAAATAGCAAAAAAACAGAGCACTCCTTCAATATTTGTATAATATATTTTTACAGAAAGGCTTCCTATAGTAAATATACTATGTAATCTATTGTGTAAATGATTTAGGTGTAAGGTTGTGCTTGTATAATAAGCTTCATAAGAAATTATATTTGTATATGGAAATGAGCTTGAAATGCATTTATTTATTTTCTGTATGTTGCATATCTTGTCAGTTTTTCTTTCCAGACAAGGAAAGCCTTCACATGAAAAATGTAAATGCGTTTATAGTTACTGACTAAAAGTTTGTTTCTGTTCATTCACCCCACCTGTAAGATCGCTTTCTTTTGGACAGTCCATCAATAAAGTTGTATGTTCCACTGATCTGATTTATTTTTTATTATGAATTTTAGAAGTCAATTAAGTAATACTGTGAACTATATATCAACACAAAGTATAAACCAGACAGCCCCATTACAGTATGTCCTAATATTAACTGATATATGAATCTAAGAACATTTATAGATGTGCACAAAGCTTATTAGAATGTGGGTTTGGCTCAGGTGCAAGGGCAAGGTGAAACTGAAATAGCACCTTCCAGGCTCTACACACAGTTTCTCAGCGGTTATAAGTCCATTCAAATGACAAAAAAAACAGCAGCTGAGCTCATCTTCTGTGGTCTGAGTTTGAAGCCACATCACTGGAGTTCACACCCACATTCGGTTTGTGAGTTCACAAGTTCAGCACTTGGCTCATCGCTGCTTCCAAAATCAGCCACATCTCACCTTCTTGGTTCTCCAGGTCAAAAAAAGGTAAATATTTCTTTTGGTTTCACATCATTTTCTTTGCTGTTCAAAGTCTGCAATTTGAACACAATAAAACCTCTTGGGCAATGTTCTTCGGAGAACTCTGTGGTGTACTTTACCTAGCAGTTATGATCGGCCCATCTCCGTAAACGGGCAGATAAACAGGATAAAATTACTTAACAACACTGAACAGGGTTACTAACATCATTGTCCAAATAACACTGGCCTAGTTCTTTTCGAATGCCACATTCCCAGCTGGTTCTTCCTCCTCCACACTGCCACCTACTCCAGCACAAATATGGCCCGCACTCAAGGCTGTGCTTTGTCAGAGAATGTTGTGCCATACTCTGGGTTTCTGCTGGCTTTGTGGTTGGGGAAAAAGGATGATGTTGGAGTTTTGACCTTGTTCACACTGAGGTATGTAAAGGAGGGGAAGGAGAGGTTGTTAAAAGTCTATGTCCCATCCAGAAAGTTCATCAGGAGGAATTTCATCTTCAGGTGGATAGTTGTCAAAGTAGCTGTGGTCTGTTGGTCCTTTCAGCTAGAAAAAGAGCAAGATTAAGAGTTATGTCTCTCTGAAATGTCCCTCTTCAGGTCATGTTCAGGTCAGAATGACACATTTTATCATTTAAAACAATCAGCTTGGCTCAGTTTCTTTAATAAATATCATAAATCATTATCATACCAATGCTGAATTCTCGATTCTGATTTGTCAGAGGATGTTGATTTATTTTCTATAATAGCAGATCTGACAATAGTTCCAGCTGTGAGGTTTGTCTTAATGCATTTTTTCTAATACATTACTATTTCTATATTAACACAGCGACTTGTTCAATGGACACTCCACATAAACAGATTAAAAACATGAGAGGAGATATTTATTTAGCATTTTTGGAAGGAGTCTCCAGTGTCAGCATTGGGCCATTCCATCTCTAGTGGCTTTTTGCAGGTTGCTCAACTGTTTTTAATGTTTTTTTGTGATTACCACTTATATATTTGCATTGTAAAATCGCCAGGTTTGGTTTTTTCTTTTTATTTATTTATTTTTTTACTCGGTTTAACCATATTGGCCACCTTTGTGTCATGGCACACAACAAATTCTACTTATACAGCTGTTTAAGAAAACCTTAATACCTTGGCTGGTCTTAGCTCCTTGGATCTCTAGAGCACATTACAAGGTATATGTACATGTATAAACATTTTGCACATTCATGTTCCTGAGACTTAGAACTTAAGTCCAAATGTAATGCTCAAGTTCCACTTTTTTGGTCTATTTATATTGGGAAGGGTTTGCGTCTCAGTATTAATTTTAGACTGGACTAGGGGTACTAGTTAAGTATAGATTGTGTGCAGATCATTTTCAGTGTGAGACTTGTCTATGGGATGACAAAGTCCTCTATAGTAGCATTCAGCTGCACAAATTGTGAGTTTGAGGTTGGAGGTAAACTCTGCAGGACAGTGGACCTCAAGGGGCAGATTAGAAGAACCTGCTATGATCTAGCATGTTGGTAGAGGTGTACAGTTGATATGTGTGAATAGATTTTATCCAAATATGGAATTACAGTGTTCAGTGGGTGTTGGTTTTTTTTTGTTTTGTTTTTTGTTTTTTAATAAACAGCATCATAAACAGAGCTGTGGTGTTGTTTCTCCTGGGGTAAAAGTAGTAAATGACAATAACTCAGAAGTCACTTAAGATTGCTAAAGATGAAAACAAAAGTAAGATATGCAGGATAGTTCAATATGTTGAGTTGTTTTGCTGTAAAATCAAAACAGATAAGCCGAGTCATTTGGATATTCTCTAATCTTCTGATCACAAGCTTAAGGATCTAAACAACACAAGCTTAACCATGTCCCTGTAGTCAGCGAGCCTTATCTTCTCTTACCTCTCTTTTCAGTGGAGATGTCAAACTCCTCTCTTTCAGTCCACTCCAGCTGAAGCCAGTAAACCACCTACACAGCAAATAAACACAGCATATATTAATACCACATTACATTTCACAACCTGTCCTCATGACATAAGCAACACTGATTGCATGCAGAGTTAGTGTTTATAATAACAAACAATGCATAATGAAATATTTGAATGTCTGTCCAGGATCCTGTCTGAACTGAGAGGGGAAGAAAAGATATTTTTCTTGACTATTAGCGGACCATCCACTGCGCCTGGGGCTGTGTGTGGCAAATCAGATCATGCTGCAGATTGCCACAGAGATCAAGATCCATCTGCTCGACTTTATGCGCCAATTGGATTAGAAATCACCTTGAGTTTACAACAATAACAGAACAAAGGAGACGCTTGTCTACTTTGTTATTATCTATTTTAAAAAAAAACAATACTACACAATGAAAATTGGTTTATATTCATAAAGTCACATACTAGCTCTCATAAGTTCACTGTGTTACAGAGAAAAATAGAAATAGTCAACCATGTGTAATTTAAAATTTTGCTTTAAGAGCACTGGCAGGTCATATTTAAAACTCACCGCTATCTTAGCATTTGTGACCTTAATGTTGAACGCTCATTATGACCAACATGGAAATACAAACATCTGATAAAGACAGAAAATGCTCAAGCTTGAGGAACTACAAATGAGCAACAGATCTCAGTTTTCCCTTTGACTTCAGCCTCTTTAATTACAGTCTAAATCAAGACTGACTGGAAAGGTCAGGAAGTAAAGCACAGTCTTCCAAAAGTCCACAATAAACACACTGTTCAACATCCACCTGTCAGTGGGTCTGTGTGCTTTCTTTCACCTGTGCTTCTTGATATCTGTTATTCCATTCTTCATATTCCCAAGACGCTCTGAAGGATTTTGTCTACAAGGGAAAAACAAAATGGTAAATAGTCTTGTTTATTTATTACACTCTTCTTTTTATATAGTAATGATGGACTTGAGAACAGAACACTTTGTAACCTTTGAAAAAACTATGACTTATTTAGTAATTACAGTCAAACAATTCCTTTTTTAAGCCCATTTTTCTCTCAATGTGGTCATTTGCCAATTCCCATCAACTAGCTGGCTGTTACAGGTCAATGTAATACACTCTTTGCTCTCTTTGGCATACTTGAGCTCACACAGGCCATGGAATGATTACCATGTCTCTGATTGATAGGGTAGAGAAATTATATCATCATTCCCACCAGATAGCATGGCAAGTTTTGGTCTCTTGGATTCCCAGATGGTTGTGGGATCATTGGCTACAAACTTACGATCTTCCAATCTCCCCAGTAGGGCAAACACTTTTCTGTTGTGCCCAGTAGGACAGGCAGGTATGCAGTACGAGATATCTTGCCTTAGGACTTTAAGATCTTACTTGCAGAGCTTTCGAATGAGATCCCCAGGCCTTTTTGTGATCTTCTTTGGGAAGTCCATCTTCTCCATGCCTTTCAGAATGAAAGTGTACGTTATCATCTGATCGGAGCCAGTGAAGGGAGGGCTGTGAGAGGGAGAGGTTTGATCATTTTGAAACGGTTGTATAAAAAAGCACACCTTAAGCTTTTATGGTTGAAAAATGTGTGCTAAACTAAAACTATATGCATATGATTAGCTCAAAATGATTCATTTGCTTGTATTCTTTATTTTTTCCTCATTTTCATGAATAAAAATAATTTTGTAAGAATTTATATTCTTTCTAAAAATGGATGATTTGTTTGTTATATGTGACTATTTTGGTCACTTAAAAATAAAAGGACAATTCCATTTTCAAATGAAAAAATAAAATCCCTCTTAGACAGGAGAATATTTTTTGGGGGGCTCGACTACTTGGTAACTTAACACCTAAACAAGTTACGTGGCTCTTCAAAGCAGATAATCTCATTTTCGGTCATTAACAAATGGGATATTTGGTTGATACAAACCTTCCAGTCAGGAGTTCAAAGATTAGGATTCCCAGAGACCAAAAGTCCACACTGAGGCCATGGCCTTTATTCAGAATGATCTCAGGTGCGACATACTCAGGAGTCCCGCAGAACGTCCATGTCTTCTGGCCACACCTCATCTTCTTCGCAAAACCAAAGTCAACCTGACAGAGAAAATTGACCAGAGTGAACTATCAGTGTTCCTAATGCTAATCAACCACACATCAACTCAAAAATATCAGCAACTTTGCCTACCAGTTTTACATATCCATCTGCATCCAACATGAGGTTCTCAGGTTTTAGGTCCCTGTAAATTATCCCTTTTTTGTGTAGGTACTCAAAAGCTTCAGTAACACAACTCACACAGAACTTGGCAGTGTATTCATCAAAGCTTCCCCTGAAAATATCAATGATACAAGTCAGTAAGAGTGAAAAAGTGAAATATCTTTATATAGGTTCGTTACATTCAAACTAACCTGTCTCTCAGCAGACTCCAGACCTCTCCACCCAGACACGCCTCCAGCAACATGTACACAAACTTTCTGTCCCTAAATGTACGGTACATTCTAGTGTGGGGGGGGGGCATAAAAATTTGAATCACATTGTGAAATTTTCTTTACAAATATCTATACAAATAGGCATAAAAATCTCCAGCATGCTCACAGTTCTATTTTATTTGAAACATTTACATTTCTGTTCATCATGCGGGAAAAAACAGAGAACAATATACTAAATGATCATGGATGTAAAAAGATTTCAAGTACGACAATTACATGAGCACATTGTCCAGTTTTGCGTGTTTTTCTTAATGAATTTGCAAACTAGGATCACCAAAAGGCAAGTATTATATTTGTGGAGGTCCAACACCATTGATTCGTTTCATGTTCACACTAGCAATACCAACAGCATTTAAACAAAGCTGTGAAACTGATTTTATTTTAAACTGTTGTGTGAGGAACAGCTTTTTGGCATGCTCAAAATTGCCTTTAACTGCCTTTGTTATAGTGTTATAGTGAATTGTGAGCCATGCGCCATCTCTGACATTTAGTTCTCTTTAAGGAGTCACTTAGAGAACAGAGCAAACTTAGAGAACTTGTTGCAGCTATCAATAACAAAATCTTAATGCAACAACATAATTTACATATTGTTTTTATATATTATTAAATATTATACATGCTTTGGGCATAATTCACACAATTATTCTTTGTAAAACATTCAAAGCATTCTCACTATTTGTGTGTGCAATTTATGGCATTTGTACACATGCGTTATTTAGGATTTTAGCAAAACAGGGTCTAAATGTAGTTCTATTAGCATTGTCAGAATGAATGTCACTGAATATTATACATTTGAGTTGTAGCACACTGCCACTATCAATATCTGTATCTGAATCTGTATTTAGTGCACTGAATATACTAAACCAGAAGTTTGGGCTTTTTATTATTGAATATGAAGCCTATCACTATGTGCTACAGAAACATCAGGAAACACTAGGGACAAAACATAGAAATAGCTCTGTGAGCATGGTCTGTGAATTCAACTCAACTCACCCCGACCTCAACACTCGAGTTCATAATTTGTCTCACCAGTTTGATTGGTGCTATTTCCCAAAATATAAACAATCTTATCTATTTAAAACCACTACCAGTTTGGACCAAACTGAATTATAATCATTCACTAAATCTGTACATTGTTAACTAATGCTTCTCTGCATACATGCGGTTGAACACACATAACTGCTGAGAGCACTCGTTTTCAAGGCTGCTTTCTTTAAATATTAATGAGCAAGCATGATATATTGTAAGTACAGTCCACTTTAACATACTTGACAATAAAAGGGGAGCAGGTCTCACTCAGGATTCTCCTCTCTGAGTGAATGTGTTCTTCCTGTCTGTTGTCCACAATGTGACGCTTCTTAATACACTTCAGTGCAAACGTCATGTTTTCATTCTTGACTTTAACCTAGTGGAAAACATACACAACGCTCAAATACACGTCACTGAACTGTCTTTCTATAATGTTATCATACTACTTTATCATTTAAAACGAAATCAAAATCATGATGTTAAACACAGGAACATTGGGCATATGCCAGGAATACACCCTGAGTATTCACACACTCATTCACATCTGGGGTCATTTTAGACCAGCTGATCCACTGGAATTATGCCAAACAGTCAGTATTAATATGAAACACAATTGCTCACCAGTTCAACCCTACCAAATCCCCCTACTCCTAGAGTAGTGATGATCTCTAGGTTCCTGAAGGAAAGAGAGGAAGTCAAGTCTTTCTCTTTTAGCTGCACGTGATCACTGGATAAAGGAGAGTTGGGAATACTGCTTCTTGACCTCCTGCATAAATGAAACAACACAAAACCTAACAATGAGTAATATTTCTCTGAGAGCAAATATAAATTGATGATGTTCTGTATGTATTTGTGTGGCAGCCTGGGAAAACCCTTTTACATGGTGATTTTTTTTTCCTTCACATTTTCTACTATTTATAGTTAAGTCTGAAAACTTTCAGAAACTGAAATATGTTTCTCTTTTGCATACATCTCAAACAGAAGTAAAATTATAGCATGTAAAAGTTCCACCAAAAGTGAAAATTCATTTAAAAACGTATTTGTGTAGATTTATCTTGGGCATTTTGAGAGTCAGTATCTGATTACAAACTGGACTGACTAGGCTTATGTATGTTAAGCTTTAGCATGCAACTATCCAAAAACTTGATCAAAGTATAACATTCTGGTGCAACAGAAAAGTATTTGAGACATCGTCCAGAGAGCACGAGTTCGAATCCTGACGATGACACAGCCATCCATGGTTAGGAGTCCCAGAAAGCAAAACTGGCCTTGCTCTCTGCTTGGGAGGGATGCTATGCTCACGCTCCTAACAGTCAGTCAATCTCGTGTGTCTTTAGGTTCATGTATGTGGAAGGAGGCAGATAGGATTTTCCCACGAATGTGTTGACATAGCATGAGCAACAGTTTGAAAAGATGGGTGGCCTCACTTGTCTTGCAGGAAGCACATGTTAGCCTTCACCCTCTCTGGCTGTAATGTAATAGAGGAGAGCTAACTGGTGGGTGGGAATTAGCCAAGACTAAGTTAGGGAGAAAATCATGGAAATAGAAAAAAAAGTGGCATTCACATTGTGAAAAAAGCACACATCTTTAGGCAGACTGACTGTTTGTACTAATGTGTTTGTTACACTGGCTCCTATCACGATCTTAGCCTAGGCAAGATTAAGAAGTTTTTTATTTTCACGCTATTTTGGTTAGATATTTTTACGGTTATGGTGTCATAGTATGTTAAATTTTTGAAAAACTACATTTTGGACAACATCTGCTTTTTCATCTTTTGTGGCTGTTTGGTGCCAGAATTCAGCCACAGAGACACCTAACAGGTTTTCCTAGACCACCATACATACACACACAAACACACACACATATATATATATATATATATATGCATAAATGTCCACCAGGCTTGCTGGAATTTTTGACCACTCCTCCATGCAATATTCTTTCAGTTGCACAATGTTTGAGGGTTTTCGTGCATGTACTGCCCATTTCAATTCCCCCTACAACATTTCAATGGGGTTCAAATCCAGGCTTTGACTAGGTCATTCCATAACCCTCCATTTCTTCGTTTTGCGCCATTCCTTTGGATTTGTTAGTGTTTTTAGGATTGTTATCCTGTTGAAAGGTCCACTTTCGGTTCAACTTAAACTTTCAGACAGACGGCCTCACATTATCTTCAAGCACTCTTCGATATATTGCAGAATTCATAGTTGAATCAATGCAAGCTGTCCAGTCCCTGAGGAAGCGAAGCAACCCCAAACCATAACATTTCCACCATGGTGCTTCACAGGTGGTATGAGGTGCTTCTCCTGAGAGACTGTCTTTGCTCTGCACTAATGTGTCTGCTGTTACTGTGGCCAAACAACTCTATCTTTGATTCATCTGTCCGGAACACATTATTCCAAAAGGCCTGGTCTTTGCCTATATGCACATTGGCTAAATGTAGTCTTGCAAAGGCTTTCTCCTGGCACGCCTCCCATGCAGGTCAAATTTCTGCTATCTCTTTATGATTGTACGAGCATGCACTGTCACACCAACAGTTGCAAGATTTGCTAGCAGATCCTGTCATGAAATTTTAGGGTCCTTGAAGACTTCTTTTTGCATCAGACGGTCTGCTCTTTGGCAGAATTTGCTGGACAGCTAGTCCTGGACAAATTTGCAGTTGTTGAAAGCAGCACCATTTGTAGATTATTTTCCTATCCTTTTAAATACCTTGCCAGATTATATTCATCCACAACCTTTTTTCTGAAGGTGATACATAACTCTTTAGATCTTGGCATGATGACACCACACACCTCGATAACAAAGGGGACACCAGACACTAGATGTGAGATGGGTATAAATAAGACCGGTTCCACCTGCATTCCCTAAGCAGGATTTGAAGGTGTGATAAATGTAGAGGTGTAATTACTTTATCTATGTTACTGATCTGTTTTTTGTTTAATGTAAATTGTGAAAATTACTACAAAATGTCAATTTTATGTATCATTTGATAGAGTGTATCCCCTTTATTAATAGGCACTGTTTCAAAGATTATCAAATGTTTGCTTGTCCAAATATTTCCAAAAAAACAACACTTTCCATGTGGTGTACTTATTTTTTCCCATGACTGTATACTCACTTTGCATTTCTCTTCTTATCATCACGGGCTAAAGTCTCAACATAGCCTTGAAGATATTTCTTAAGTTCATCAAAGGTGCCAACAGTTTGAGTGAATGTTCTGGGAAGAGAAAAATAAAAGTTATTAGCTAACAATGTCAACCTCCGCATTAGCAATAGGGAAATGGGCTGTGTGTTCTTACTCCCTGTCAATGACGAGGCATTCAACACCATCCTCGTCTGCTATGATATTAGCTGACCTGACGTCATCACTGCAAAAAGGAGGAAAATTACATCATGTCTGTAACTCTAATCTAACCTAAGGGCTGTTTCAAATCTCATTCTGGCTTTACTGGAAGGAAGAATCACTTTAATTAAACATTAATCATTAATTATGAATGCAAACTGCTATCAGTAGCTAATATCTGAAAGTTATATGTGGAATAAGATTATAAAGAGAAAACGGTTACCTAATGAGGGCCTTTTCTCCAAAGTAATCACCTTTCTGTAAAGTATTGATGACCTGGGGCTCCTCGTAATCCTTAGTGCTTTGGGTTACTTTAATCTGAACAGAAACACATTTAATATGGCATATGGAGGACATTTTGCTTAGTCCATTATTTATGGCGATTCACCAGACATAAGTGATGGATAGTGATCCATTAATACTAATTAATGAATCCCAGTGGAACACTGTTCTACAAATATATGACCTAAGAATCTGTAGCTGAGAACTAAAACGATCATAACCTGATATGCATTTTCTTTTTGAATCCAATGTTCAAAACATTGTCACAACACAAAAAACAGGGATCATCCAGTTATTAACCAACTTCTTTGTAATTATATATCAGATTTATTCCAAAGCAACTGAACTTCCGGGTCTCTCCTTTCAATCCTTGAGTGGACACACAATTCCGCTTGTAAAGTGATCCACACCTGACCCTTTTGACCTAATCGGCAGCATTTTGGTGGCTAACACTAATGGGCTTATTCCCAACACGCCGTCTTGGACAGGGTGGCGACAGGCTGACGAGAAGCATCATTTCCGGCACTTAAATCGCTCTCAAAAAAAAAAACATCTGTCTTCCCCATTGCAGTCGTAGTTGCAGCTATGGTGGGGGCCCACTGGGGGATCCACGACCGGGTAGCTCATGATAAACAGTTCCTGTTACTTCCCAGTGGAGACCTCTGTCTCTTAACTCCTGCAGTTTCAGGTTACTGATTTATCTCAACATGCTCTACCTCTCACAGAAATGGACACACATTTCCTCTATGGCCCCAACATGGTGGTGGTGAGGGAAAATGACCATAGATGACGCCACCTTAGAGGTCCTTTTTTGGTACAGAAGCCAGATTTCAGCTAAAGGGGTTAATATTTAAGGAGGAGGTCTGAAATATCAGGATTAGCCAAAGATTTTTCCAAAAATACAGGTGAAAACTAGTTCTAACCAGGTGGAGATTATACATTAACTGCTAACAACTGATAATCCAGAATCTTGAATTAAACCCAATATGTGTGCAGTAATGCTTTTACCTTTCCATTGGCAATGATGTAGAATGTGTTTCCTTCTTCTCCCTCCCGGATCACATAGTCGCCTTTGTCATAATACTCCTAATGAGGAAATACAAAGATGATCTTATTTAGGTATTGATTTCCCATCGATTCAGTGCCGCCGTGTTCCTACAGGGATATTCTCAAAGGAGTATACAGGAAGGATGCAATCTTTCACTCAGAGATACATAGTCAGAGATTCATCTCTGATAAAAATAAGTTTGTAGTCAACACACACACATTTTTATACACACACACACACACACACACACACACACACACACACACACACACACACACACACACACACACACACA
>JAOUWY010000046.1:7632671-7646408 GCA_025728095.1 Prietella phreatophila | reverse complement strand
CAGAAGTGACCCCCCCCCCCCAAAATACAAACACAAAAAACGAGTCTTTTTAAAGGTACAAGAAGTGATAATCTTTACAAAGTGATGAAAGACCATTCTGAAATATCCAGGTCTCCATCATACACACAAAAACATTTCCACAGTAGTGATTGTTGTTTCCCTTAAAAATCAGGGCAACTTCTCACTTCTTGAGGGGACAAAATGGGGGACAAAGCTGGATTGCCTGAAGCTTAACATGGACTTGGACTTGGGTTCTTCAGTAGAACTACATCCTGTTTAGCAGAGAGGACCTGCAATAGAAACACAGAGATGAATGCGGTCAGTGTGGCTGTACGAGGGAACAATCATTTTCAAACACTAAATCTGACTGTACAGTGATGTAGTGATGTTATGTAACTAGACTCATCTAACCCATGCCATTACATTAAAACTAAAGCTATCTGTCTACCTGACACCAGCTGATGTGTCCCACTTCCTGTGTCTTATCTCTTCTTCCCTGTCCACTACAGAGCTAATTTCCTCCTACTAAAGCACTGACAGTTGTGCTCTTGCCTCCACCCTGGCCTGAGCACGTTCTGCTGATCCACACACAATCCCGTAATGTGACAGATCCTGTCGCAGTGGGGAAAACGCCTCTCTCTATCCATCACCCTCTCTGTCACCCCCTCCCTCTATGGTTTGGACGTCTGTTAGGAAACGTGACTGCATACACAGCCAAGTGGACTCTCCTTCGCCAGACTCTGGGGAGGAGTTGTGTTTAGTCATCTTTTGCTACCATTATCGGTGTTCCATGCTGTGCCTTTCAATATGGTGCTGGACCAGTGTTTTTCCACAACTTGGCATGTTAATGGAAATCATATTCTCACTGCTAACGCTAGATCTTCAAGTTCCATGAATGCTTTATTTAAAAATGTAAAGGTATTTTTAGGAAATATTTTATGCATTCTGATCACACTTTTCCTGTAAAAGCTTGTCGCCAAGTGTTTTCTCCTTTAATTAATTGTACATCTATAGTGTAAACTGTGTCATGACAACAGATATGATATCAACATTCAGAGGTCACAGCCAAAAGTCTGGTCTAAACACCACAAACACAAAGGCCCAAAAGCTATCAGAAAAAAAAAATTGTTCAGCTGTGATGATTGAATGCTCACACTCACACACCTAAGAGATTTCCATCTGTCTTTCTCCATGTTGTTCTCCGGTCCCTCGCTCTCATATGACGCCAGATACAAAGCTGTCAACAGATAAGAGAGAGTACAATGTCTTGATCAAAGGCCTTGTTTTTGACTCATTTTTATCTCCCATGCTTCCTCACAAAAGGGAATTCTTCACACTTGAGTTAATCAGAGTATGTGATGTGTGTAAGGCATTCTGCTGTCTGATTACGCAACACCTATCAGATATGACACGACGATATAGGTATGAGGCAGCAGTGGGAGTTTCTGTGTAAGTGATGTGTAGTGACTAATAGATTACAGAGCAATGTGTGTTTAGTCAGCAGATTGGCTGTGCTCTCTGGGTGGGCGGGATGTTATTACTCTCCTTTGTCAATCGCAGGGACACAAGCCAAACGTGGGCATCTGGCGAGCTCATGTATGTGCAAGAGGGCAGATAGGGCTTTCTTCAGTATGTGTTCAGCAAGTGTAAACCTTCACCCTCAGCATTTGGTAGCTGTTGAATGGCAGGAGAGCTGGATGGTGGGGGTGTGGAAACACTCGTGCTAAATATAAAAACTACAGCGGCGTATATTCTAGTCAGCTTGGGACGCTAGACCAGCGTCAAGGTGATAAAAAATGTATTTGAAATGAAGCACTAGTCTAGACATTTATCAATTACACGAACATGTTTACAAGCTGACGAGGAGTAATGTCCTTTTTAATGTAACACTCAATTGGTGAGGCAAAATTACGATTCAAAATACAAAATACAGAGAAAAAAAATGGACAGATCCCCTTAGCGGCACTTGCCACTATCTTAACTGACTATGGGCTTTCAGCATGAAGGAAACTGCTTACCATCCTCGCTAAAGATGGGAGCGGTGAGGAGGTACTGCAGAATCTTGCGGTCCTTCTCAAACGGGCACTCCACTTTCTTCCAGGTCATGAACTCGTCCACCTGCTTGGCCAGGTCCCAGAATTTCTGCCAAACACACCAATACACAGAATGTTAAAGCCTGTGCCCAAGTCTCAGCATTCAGCAGATGACCACAGCACAAAAGCAACAAAGCTTGACACTGCAAACGGCAGACTTCCTCATTCTTCACTTGCGTACAGAGTGTGTGCATGCATCAGTGGCCTGTATTTGGATGTGGCCGTTGCTATGCTTAGGCAACAGTTTCCTCAACACTTGTGCATCTATTAAAATGGACAATAGTTGTTTCAACTGCCTTTAATAAAAAGGAACTTTAAAAAAACATACCTCAAAATTGACATGTCCATTTGGCAGCTGGTTAGCACATCCTTCATTAAGGAAGACAATGTCCTTGATTAAGAGGCTGAAGAACGGAATGACAATCTGAAAGAAGGAAAACAGTACAATCATGTCAAAAATAGCTTTAAAGGAAGTTATTTTAGTCGCTAGGCAAGAACCCAAACATTCCAGGAAGCATTTGTATACGAACAAAAACAAGCGACAGAATTCGGTCCTGCAAACAAATAAGGTCATGTTTGGTCTCAGAAGACAATATACAGGTGAAAACTACAAGATGGCTTAGTTAACCTCTCAAGTAGCGTGTCAAAACGTACATCTGTTTCTACCACACTAGCGTGCAATTACAGTGACTCATAGAAAGAGCCAGACACCTTGTAAATGAAACAAGAGCTAAGCTGTCACACAGCACCTGAGCTGAAATCCCTCTCAGCAAAATGCGTAATGAAGTTGTGCTTGAGCCCATACGTAAAGAAAACAACAAGAACTGCCACCACTCTCGTGCATAAAAAGAAATATTAAAGCAGAATTTTGGATTTAAATTAAAATATTGATGGGGCAGTATGCCTTGATGTCAAACCAAATTAATGGTGATAAATTCTCATATTAGTGAGGCTACAAATTAGGGAACAATATAGTTATTCACTTAGAATAAAAGGTTTCATGTACAAATTTACATAATTGTCATCAACATCAGCATTTCAGATTAAAAAAATACTACCAAAATGTTGGATGTGGGATTGAAATATAGCTCTGATTAATCTGTGAATGTCATAAATACACTTTAAATACACTTAATATATCTTTGTAGTTTCAATTCACCACAACTGGAACACACATTGATGAGTTTGAGTCGATGCTGAGGAACTACTGCGAGTATGTAAGATGAGTCAAGCTTAGTTGAAGTTGAAGCCAGGCTCAAAACATATTAACGCTAGACCCAAAGCTAAAACTGGTCCACTGCGTCTTCTAATTGAGAAAAATATATAGAAGGAAAAAGGCTTATCTGAGGTTGGTGAACTACATTCAAACTTTTGAGTAGAAATGTATCTATATTTACTTCATGGTCTTAAATGCAAATTCAGAGAAACTATGCAGAGTTAACAGACTTCTACAGCAATTAGTTAATTTGTTTACAGTCTGCAGCCTTTTTTGTGGGAGACACAACACGGTTTGCTTTTGTTCCGGTGTGTCCCCTGAGTGACGACCAAATCCAAAACAGATCTGATTTGGGCAAAACAAAGTTGCGAGTCATCACTACTGTGAGGAGAAAACTCAGACAACAAACACTCCCACCCAATGAACAGGATAGGAGTATAACATTCCAGGGTTTCTTGGGAACATTCTGTCTTATGACCACAGAAAATACCACTCCTTCCCACACCATTTTCACCAAAGGCCATCATCTGAGAGAATGAGGCAAAATTGTGATAAAAAACTGTCAGTGTTTGTGTCTAAATGATGGAATGCAGCATATGTCCACTCAACGCTGGATAACCGAGGGCAGTCTGGAGCAGGGCGTCCCGTGTCAACATTCGCAGAACTGGGCAGCTGCCACGTTGTTCCAGGGAACAGAACATTTTGTGCAAAAAGCAGCGTGTCTTTCTTTGTGACGTCTCACACAGAAAATTCTGACCCATTTATGGCTCAGTCCATCCAGCCTTTGCCCTTTGAGGAAGCTTCATTACATAACTTTTGTTGGCCAGAGCTGAGAGCAGACGCAGTTTGATGAGAATACTGGGAGGGTTTGATAGCAACGATAACAAAAATCCCACTAAGTGCAGTGTTACTGATGATCTCAGTTCCCAATGTTCCCAATATGGCCCTCGTTTTACAGCTGGCTGAAACATTGTCAGCTACACTCCTGTGCCATTATAAACAGCGTAATTATCGCAATACTACAAACATGATCTTGTTTACTGCTGACAAGTGCTTGATGTAGAGTATGTCATCATACAGACATGTCACGAGGAGTTTGACGAACATGAGCGAATACAAGACTGAGAATAATTACGCATGTTCAGATATTTGTGTGGAACGGCCCAGTGGAACAAAGGCAAAATGACAGACTAAAAAAAAAAACAAGAAAAACTTGTGCAGTGAGTATGTTGTTGACTGACAGCAGTCTTACCTTTTCTCTGCTGGTATGCGCAGTTATAGATCTCTGTGTGGCCCCACGTAGCGCTGTTCTGTAGTTGTAGAAGTTGCTGGACGGGTCCATCTGGTGCTACAGAACGATAGTGAAGATTAGGGCAATAGGTTTGTACAACATTGACGTGAGTCTTCTTTCTGGAACCAACCCAACACATGTTCTCGCTACTGTTCTTTCACTGAGTTTGTTCAGCTATAACCACTGAACAAAATGGTTCATGGCACAAATTGGTTAGAAGTGTTCTCGCATGGAACCATGGTAATCGGAGACATCTTATATAAAGTTAAAATTGGCCCAAGATGTCTAAGTGGTTTAGACATGAGCTGAGTGTGAAACAAAAATAATCCCAGTCCAACATGGCAGGATTCTCTTCAAACATCTACTTAAGGGTGATGCCTGCAGCTTTAACACTCTAGGTTTTGACAGGGAAGACAAAGAGCTAGCTAAACACTTTAATCTTCAAACCCTCAGATCTCTGAGTGTGTAAGGAAAAGGAGAACATCTCTCGAGAACTAGCTCCTATGATGGAGTGATGGAGCACTGAGAGTATGCAGACAGCAAACCCCCTGAAGACTCCTTTCCCAAATTGTATTTACACATTGAAATGCCAAAGCCCTGAAATCTGGGAAGAACCCTGTGACCGTTGTGGTTTAGAAAAGGGGATGGGTGCATGTTTACTTTATAAAAGTCAATTAGCCACCTCATTGACTCTAAAGGTGAAGCAAAACCTGATAATCATTTATAGATGTTAAATAAGCAGCATGTAGGAAGAATAAATTGTTCCATTGTTTTATAAACATTTTCAAGCCCAATTAAAGTCTGAACTATGAACCCACAGGATATTTATTTCGAATGAATTGCTCTGCATATTGTCATGCATATTGCTCCTTCATATCATTCGTATCTTACACCTATAATACTGTCATTATCTGTGTTACCCAGATGAGGATGGGTTCCCTTCTGAGTCGGGTTCCTCTCAAGGTTTCTTCCTCAAAACATCTTGGGGAGTTTTTCCTTGCCACCGTCGCCACTCAGTGGCTTACTCAGTTTGGATAATTTCTACTAATTTCTATTTGTTTCTGTCTGTTTTATATCTGTTTCTCTCTGTTTTTTTTTTTTTTACTCTGTTTATATTTGTTTCTATTTCTGTAACGCTGCTTTGAGACAATGACTATTGTAAAAAGCGCTATACAAATAAAATTGAATTGAATTGAATTGAATAATGCCCCAAGACCACACACACATACATCTTGATATGAAAAATAAATAATAATTTAAAAAGAATACCAACCTCCAGAATATCAAACTTGGCCGTTTTGACCTTGGCCCAGGTCTTTTTTAACCGTGATACCGGACTCATATTCATGCCAGCTGTAGAGGAGACACATACACACATATCAGGTCAGAACAGGACAATACTCAAGGCCCATTTCCTATCACAGCTTCAATTCCGCATTAGTGGGTGCATCACTTCCTCCTAAAAGTCTGGTTAGTATTTATTATTGAGACGAACTATAACTGGGTAAGATCAGCAGGTCTTGGGCGATGAGGTCATCTGATCAATCTGTACTAAGATGATCTGTCTAGTGATGACCAAAGCAAGAGTCATTCAGTAGTCTTTATCTGATGGCTGAGTGACTATGGAGGCAGATAATCTTATAGTTTCAATCTCGAAGATGGGAAGGTAGGAAAAACAGCATAGAAGATTTACATTGACTGTTTAAGGTCTAGATCACATAATTGTTTTATTCTTGGAAATATTTTGAAAGCAGACATGTTTTGTTTTGCCAGTAAGTTGAGAAAGACGTTGCTATCACCCCAAACAAAAAAGCTGTCGCCATCTACAGACACGTTTTCAAAAGAAACCCATTTATACTGCTGGCAGGTGTTGGGTACAGATCTCTCCCATCTCCCTCCTCTTTGAAAATGGTGAGAATAATGTTCCGGCCTCATGCCAGGACGTATGTTCGTGGCCCATTCACCCAGCACAATGGTCTAGCCTCCACACAGTAAACCTTTCTCATGACTATTTTGTTCTCTGCTGCCGACTCTAACATGTGCGCGCTCTCTCTCTCTCTCTCTCTAGGGAAAAACACTTGTGTAAGTATTGGCCTGTTGGTTTGCCTCTAGGGAAAGTCCTATTAAAGGACAGCTGGTTTCACTCCTCTTCCCATCTTTCCCTCTCTCATCTATCGAGGTGGTCAGTGCTGACCATCTGCGTGCAGATCCCTGGCTCCAGCCCAGCAGCTGCATTTTCAACCATGTACACTGTAGTAACGTTACACTAATCTACTATAGTGAGGGTGCTAAAAAGCAGGCTCTTCATTATGCCGACTCACTAATGTGATTTTTCTTAAAACATTTCATGGCAGCAAGAAAAGCACTAATGTTCATACAGACTGACAGTTAGTTCACAATTATTAGAAATGACTACTTGTTTTTTCAAAAGTCTGACATTCTTGCATTCTTATCATGGGTGGTACAATGGATTAGAAAGTGAACGCTCCAGCTGAACAAACACAACCAGATCTGTAGGCAATGTAAGGTTTTCTACAATAGCTGAGAGAAAAGATATACAAATTAAAACACTCACAAATGATAGCCATGAGAGAGTTGAAGTTGCCAATATTGAAGCATTCTCGTGCCACGTCGATGAAGAACTCGATGACCCGAGCTCGGTGCTTTTTCTTCACAGGCTGCATGGTGAACAAAGAAAAGCAATGTTTATCATGCAAGGACAAAATATCACCGCAGAAAGCAAGGAGGATTTCTTGTTTAGTAAGAACAAGACCCTCCAACAAAAGACAACCCTTCCCTGGGGTTAGGGTGAAAAAATATACCTGTAAATTATATAGCAGCTCTGACGTTATTGTAGTTTGTAATTATCTCCTATTATGAAAGGCTCCATTGCTTAATAGGTAATTGAAGGGCATAGAGCGACTGATAGAATGAACTCACCATGCAGATCTCAGTGGCTACCAGGAAGCTCAGCCTGTTGAACCACTCCACATACGCCTCGAGGTTGCTTGCTTTCTTGCGATCAGTAAAACTCTGCAAAGAGATTTTTAAAACCTTACATAAGCAGGGTGCAAAATCAAGATTACGACTTGCAGGCAGACATCAATAATGTACTCAATAGTATTCCAAACTAAAAATGCATAAAGGGAACTAAAGGAAACTGTCAAACGGTTCATGGAAAAAAATGCTATGATATGTTAATAACAGTGTAATAGATAAGATAGAAAACACAACAGACAGTGCTATTCTAGGAAATTAATCAAAGAGGTGTGACGTGGTAATCTATTACCACCTTGACGTTGGCTATTGTCCTATAATAGCAGTCCCTTTTATTGTTTACTCTATAGCAGCTATGAACAGTCAGCCAATATTTACTCTCCTTAAATTAATAAGACAAAAACAATGCAGCTTGCCATATTACACCTTCTGACCAGACAAAACTGAGAATTCCACAGTGCTGTGGGATAGTATATACCTTCCACACAGCAAATATTTAACTATATTTTATATATATACAGGTTATTCAAGAAGGAATGCATTTAACCCCTGTTTGAACAGAAAAAAAAGAAACCTAACACAAGAGCACTCTATCCATTAAAGATTCACTCACTGAGAATAACTCTTCGCCCTCATGACTCACACAGATACACAGGCTAAACGCTTGCGTTGCATTTTATTAAGTGTGAGTTTCTAACTTTCTTTCCGCTGCTCATTCCTTGCATTCCTCTGTCTTGACCATGCTGTTCCCTACACAAAGGGTGGCCCAGACTGATGTCTCCTTTTGATGGACAGCCTCATGGAGGCATGTCTGAGACTCAAACACTTGAAAAAGACTGCTAACACCACACAAGAAAAAGCGCGCCGATGCATCATTCTACTGCCTGTTGCTTAGCAGCTGACCGCAAGTATTTTCGGACAACATGGTGGGTCTGAGCTGACCCTGTGATGGGAGTTTCAGGAGAGACTAGGATATGCCCAGGGGGGAAAAAACAGATAAAGTGAGTGGATGGCCGAGGTTCTCAGTTTACTGTGAGAAAAAAGTCACAGTATCACCTCAGGGTAGTGCAAATATTAGCCGCATTGATTTGTTCGACTTTGGTATTAGTTTTCTGTGACCCTGAGGAGAAGTCCAAACAAAGAAAAGTAAAACAGTAATGTTACCTTTTTGTTGTCATGAGAGTTTTTCTGAACAAATGCCTGGACAAATTCTTCGGGTCCTATGTAGCTCAGTCGCTCCTGGAAAATTCAAAGAAAGACGAAGTTAACCTATGTAGGCACGATTGTAGGAACATGAAGAGCGATATCACGTGAATGCTCACCAACTCAATATGTGTTAGCTGTTGAGCCAGAGTAAAAGTGTCACTACAGATGGTCAGGATGTCTCTCTGGATAGACTGAGGCTTGGTTTTCAAAACCGTTAGTCTGTCTGTCACTGTGGAGTTGATCTTGGCCAAGTTTTCTTCGTACTGACTGTGTGTAGCGAGTTTACGGATCAGGGCTTGTATCATCTGCTGCACCGCTTTCCGATAGACCTAGACAGACCAAAGCAGGAAGGGCAAATTTAGCGCTGAGCTTGCACCAAAATTTACAACTATGCTACCTTTTAGTGTTGGCCATTACACAGCAATAGAAAATACCAACAGGATGTGGCCTGCAGAGATAAGAAAGGTTGCAGAAAGCATCAAATAATCCTCTGGAAGACATTCAGTAAAGACACTGGTGGCACACAGCATATGGGATCCTCAGGTGTAAAATGAAGAGATTTTTTTTCCCTCCCATTTGATTGGTCGAGCATTTAGTTTAATTGCTACTTGATCTGACTGGTCAGCCAGTTAAAAGAACTAAAGTTCTGCTGACTCGTTTGGTTACATAAAGTATTATGTAAGCGCAGTGCTGTCCACTGATATCCTCTTAGAAACCCCCTAATAGAACTGGCAGGCTACCCATTTCCTCTCAGATCCCTGTCCCCTACGTCATGTAATGTAATAGCACCAGCTTGACATGGTTCAAGACAAGCAGTTGCATAACTAGCATGGAGCAATGGTAACACATTAAACTGATGTAGCAAGAGAGGTAAACTGTCTATCTATCCCGTCTGGCCATTCTAGATCATTGACAGGCTTGCTTTTTCTGTATATGAATATGTTCTGTCTGAAAGCACACAGTTATGCTTGATTTAAAGACTGGGCTGCTTAAGATAACCCTATGCAAATGTGAATTCATAACCTGAAGTAACAACTTTGATCGTCAAACATCTCTTGTCATGGACCTGAGGTGAAATACAGCTGCCTGGATTACTGTGAAGACACATGGGAAATTGAAGGCAGTCCTTCAATCTAGTGATGAGCTGGTAATGACAGACTGTTGGTTCTCTGTGGCTTCACAGCCTTGAGGATATAACAAGCTGCTCTGGGCTAAAGAAACCTGAATTCCTGAAGTGCATGCATAACAAGATCCCAAGGACGATGCTAATTGGTTTAATCTGATACAGGATGTAAATCATTCCTCAATAATAAATGTTTCAGAAACATTTTTTCCTTCAAAGTAGAGTTCCTTCTGTCAGATGAAACCAATTTGTAAAAGATCAAAAAGGCTGCTTCTCCAGGAGCCACCATATGGGAAAGCTTCTGGCATCACCACAAAAAAAAAAAAAGAGCAAGGAGATTATTTTTAGAAACAATTCATGAAGATAACTGGTTGACATTTTGAAGCAGCAGGGAATTTCTCGCTTGTTGTGGAAAGAGAGGCTTCTGTGCCGTCTCCTCGCTTGACGTTGGCATATGTGACAGCTGACCTCGTGGCAGGACTTGCTGTGCTCTGGCGTTAACACAGCCTGTGCAAAAGGTGAACTGAAGCCATCAGTCAGGCACACATCACAGAGCTTGTTTATGCTGGGGCTCTGCCTTCCCTATATAGATGACCACATCCATAATGACAGTCTCAGCACACTGAGACCCTAAAGACCGAACTGTGGTCTGGAGACAGATGGTACAGTGTTTATTCTAGGCTCGAAGAAAGGAAAAGGGAGAAAAAAAAAAAAAAAACACCACAAGCTCTTGCTTACACTGGATGTCTCAGGACAGGATAAGAAGGTATAGATGAAGGAAAAGCATACAAGCTATAACTGGAAACTGCAACAGGAATGCACTGGTGATGAAATCCTAGCATGTTAGAGATGCTACTTACAATGCCAGACCCTGCACTGTATTGAACAAACATAACATCGATCTTATGCATGAATGCATTCCTACTGCCATCATTCTGCACAGTTAGTCAAATATACAGATCTAATAGGAAATCATAAGTACAATGCTTATTGTGATTATGCTGCAGCAGTGTCCTTTGGTATGTTTCCACATAGGTGCAACTGATAAAAAGACCACTTGTACAAAAATACATCAGTGTATTCAGAAAGTCACGGTAGAGTGAAACGTTAATTCACTGAGCTCATGGGTTTGTGTTCCTTTTCTTCAATGGTCTGCTCTAACTAGCCTCCTGCTGCTAGCTATTACGCTAATACCAAGAAGCAGCATGAGACCACTGCAGAAGGCTTTGCTAAATTTGAGACAGGGAACAATTTTAACCTAATTCATGTGGCATAAGTAAATCCCATGCAGAAACTGTGCTACTCACTGTAGTGTATTATATTTCAGGTGCACTTTATGTGAAGTTTATTAACTAACAATATACAGGGTTTTTTTGGTAGAATTTTTTGAGAAAATAAATGCAAAAGCAGTGACATTGAAGTCAGCTTTAATGGAACTATATAAATGCAGTGTGTGGAGGAGCATCAGAGGAGACAAAAGCAGACGAACAATAGCGCTTTCTTCTCTCTCTCTCTCTCTCGCTCTCTCTTCTTGTCAGACACGACAAACTGCTTCGGAACTGGAGAAATCTCTCCCTTCCCCCAACTAGTGACTCTTGCTTCACCCCACGTGTTGGGACCTCCAGTACACACTCACCTCATCTCCAGTGCTCAATCGATGTGTTAAATCTTTTAAACTCCTCATCATCCTCTCATCCCGGAAATCATACGGAAACGTCTCTGTCCATTCTGTCAGCAACTGCAAGATCTTGGGAGCAAGTTTTCTGATTCTCATCTAATAAAAACCAGACAAAAAGATTTAATTAATTATCTAGTTTTTTAAAAAAAGGGGGGGGAGCACAAATTCTGGTATTCATGTAATCTGTGTGTGATTATGGTTATGCTATTGTGATCACAGGATATCATTACCTTGTCTGCTGAAGGATCACTGAGCTTCTGATGGTCTGTGCACACATGGCAAACTTTAGACATAAGCTCATGTGGATGAATGAAAATACGGGAATTGAGCAAGAATGTGAAGATGTATGTCCTCTGTGGGTTAAAAAGAGGTAGAATTAATTAAGCCCCATTCAAATAAGCACACAGTTAATGCACAGAATAATGATTAGGCTTGACTATTGACTGTATGTGCTATGCTATGTTATGTTTGAAAGAGATATAAACCAGTCCTCACATCAGGATAGTAAGCCACAGTGGGGACTAAGTGCTGAATGAGAGCCTCCAGAGACCCTGACACCAGGTTGTTGTCATGGTAATATAAGCCGCTGTAGTCCTCCTCTTTTGTCTGATAGAGGTTGTTGTTGTAGCCACTGGACCCAAACATCACTGGAAATGGGGGAGTTTGCGGCATTTTGTCCTGTTGAAGGCCAGACAGGATATAATTAGTCCACATTCTAAGAAGTCTTGAAAGCCGCATTTGTGGTGTGTTTGGGTGTTTTTTTAAATTGCAGTCCACACTGCTAGTCAAGATTTTGTTTACCTTTGAGTGAAACACAGGGTCCCTGAAATCATTATGGCAAGTTGAGTGGAAAATTACTCTTCTTTGGAAGGGCACTCATGGGGATGCATCCTATATGATTAATCTAGATCTGCAAACACCTTGCAGTTTTTACTCTGAAGCGCTCTGAATGCACATGATCTCACACACAAACTTTCTGAACCACCAGAATAACACAACAGGACTGTGTGCACTGCTGACATGGTGCCTCCTACGGTGGTTTCAGAACAAAATCAAGCATTTAATTCACTCTTAATTCACGTGATCACTCAACACAGAGAACCTATTTAGTGAGATGAGACAAACACAACGTGTTGACCTATGAGAAACAGAACATGTTGACCTATAAGAATCAGCGTTTCTGAAAACGTTTTAGCTGCTAGCACTAAGCAATGAAGTGGTTTGTTCCACATACTTCTCACATCTGCCTCGTGCAACCCTTCACCTTGGGCGCTTCCTGGGTCAAACGAGTTTGTGTACTGTATTCAGCCTAATGTTAATTCAAGCTCTAAAGTCCTAGGATGATATGTAGTGCCATCTCACTGCTGCTTTATGGGAGCACGCAGATTCCTAGAGACGGTCCTCTGGAGGACACATGGGCTTCTCAATAAAGGCCTTCTCAGTCGCAGTACAAGGCACCCAGGGACCTGCAAATAATGGACAGCCCCAATGGACGCCTGCTTATTCAGGCCTGCATTTAGCTGCAGGCGTAAGAGTGCCAGGGTTAGACATGGGTGTGCAGAGAATAGGGGGTTGCCATATGTTTTATCCACACACTCCTCTTCTCGTCTTTTTCATAGCACAACAGAGATTTGCATTAAAATGGGTGCTAAAAGTCAGCGCTGCGCCCCCCATACGCATCTGTTGCAGCATGTGTTCCACAATCTCACCACGTCAATGAGATGAAAAGACCAGAACAATAATCAATGACTGCAGCCATGTTTCCACCGCAGGAACTTCCCAAGGAACTAGGGACTTTTGGAGGTACTCCGTGTGTTTCCACCACGGGGACCAGGGTTTAAATTTATTTCCCCCTCAGAAAGTCCCTACTTGTGAGGTGGTACGTTTTCAAAGTTCAGGACCTTGGGCACTGAATATGTTGATTGGTTGAGTGCACGCAGCATTTTTTTTCAACCACCATTTTTAAAAGTCTGTTGCGGTTGTACAGTAACAGTTGTTTATTGCGATTTGAATCAACACAATAGGGTTTCTAAAAAAAATACGCCCGATGGACCGACTTATTAAGTATTTATGCCGAGGATGAAATACAGCGGGAACTCATAACGGCGACCCGCAATGAAAAAGTACACTTAA
>JAOUWY010000046.1:7614721-7625600 GCA_025728095.1 Prietella phreatophila | reverse complement strand
TTGTTGTAGGAGATATAAAGGCACTTCTGGCTAAAGGTCTTGGGGGAGGAAAGATGACTGAAATTCTGGTAACAGCAGAGACTCAGAAGGGAACCCATCTTCATCTGGGTAACAACGGATAGTGTAAAAGCGAAGGAAAGTTCATTATGGTTTTTATATGAAGTCTGTTTGTTGAACTAGACCACTGTTCAAAGGAGACCCAAGTGCAAAACTGCATGTGGTAATTGCAGTCCCAGGCCATAGTAAATATGGTACTAAATACGGTAGATTCATACCGAACATAATTTCAACACTATTTGTAAGTTTGGCTATACTTTGTTATAAATTACTCTGATTCCTCGCAAGATTTCTAAATCATGTTGTCTCAGGGAGTTTTACCTTGCCACTGTCACCTCTGGCTACCTCAAGAGATCTAAATCTACATAAGGATGTCTCTAAAGCTGCTTTGTGATCAAGTTTAATATTAAAAGCTCTATACAAATAAAACTGAACTGAACCAAATGCTTTTGTGGTAGGTTTATAGTGCACCAAATTATTTCCTCTGAACTGCAAAGAATGATCTCGTTCTGAGTGAAGCTGACCTTGTTTCTGCAGGCCTCCTTGGGGGACTCAGGCCTCTGCTTAGTGATCCCTGAAAGAGGGTGAGAAATGGAATGGGTGATGGTGGACAAAAACAGTTGTTCACCATGTTATTGTTTACATATAGTCTTTTTTGTTATTATGGCACTTTATATTATGACTGTGTCACCGTGTCACTCATCAGAAACTACAGAATATCTTTATAGTTAATCTAGCCTAAGTGTCCTAAAGTAGTGTTTTCGTGGCATTAGGCGAATAAAGAAATGTTCGTTTTACACAAGACATTCAATGTGTTTGGAAAACAACAAAACAATGTGTTTGGAAAACAACAACACACAATTACGCACACACCTATGACGCTTTTGGGGATAATAATAGAAGCTGTTTACAGAGACATGACATTATAACGCCCTCAGATTACTTTCATGTTCTTTGAAGGTGTGCCACCTTTCTGTGCTTTTATTAGTATATACCTTTCTTTCCTCAATTCATAAACGTATCATTGTGTCTTTTGTAGTACTCCAAACACACATCTAAGAAACTATGAAACGACGACTGTAATTACTGTAATTGCTACATTCTGATCCTTGTTTAGAGGAACATTTTCTTCCAGAGGCAAAGCAGGACAGTTCATGTCATCCATGTTAAATAAGAGTGGCTTTGAAGTAACAGATGAAAAATGCCACAAAATGTTCTCCCACTCGCTTTACAATTCACATATGAATTTTGCCTTTGTCTTTCCAACAGCTCGAGCTCAATTCAGCTTGGTTAGGTTACATGAGTAATTTATTAGCTTGCGTTTATACACTGTCCATTAGTAGTAGTTGTTTTTACCTGAAATTACTGTTGTAGCGTATTTTTTTGTTATTTTGTCGTGCTGTTTTGTGTCATGTTGAGGATAACACTTTGCTGCCTTTTTTGAACAGATCAGCCATGATGTTTTGTGATAATGAATCTAAGAAAGTGTGCATTTAACCATTATATAAAACTGGTTAACTCATCGCAGGCAACAATACTGTTTTATTTATTTTATTTTTTTTACAAAGTTTCTTGCTCTGCAATGAAGGCATTTTTCTCATGATTGAAGTAACAGGGTTGAGATTTCTGTACTAGATTTAGCAAATACAAAAAATGATGTTAACTAGCATCCAAGCTAATGGCATTAGGATTCCTAATGGCATTCTAATGCTTTACTTACATTTTTTTCATTTATAGTTATGGCTTTAATTTCACTCTATAATTTGGCGTTAAACAGGGTTGGATATTCAAATTGACATCATCAGTCAGTATCACATTATCTTTCAAAATAAAGGAGAAAAAGTTGAGAACTTTGCTTCTCCTTGTGATTGTCAGGAAATTCTGATGAAAATGATTATGCAACATAAAGAACATGATGCTGAACATGTGACTTGTGGATGATTCCAAATATTTCATAGTAGTGAAAGTGTTCGGCTACCAGGGTTGAGGGAATGTTGTGGGGCACTAAAATGTCAATTTTTTTATAACCTATAATAGCAGTCATGGAAAAGGATATTTCCCGCACAAGATGTTGAATGGATTCATACATTAATGCAAAAATTATTATATTTCGAGGTAAAGTGAAGTTATAGTGGGTTGAGGCAGGCAGAAATACTGTTTTCTATGTGCTGTAGAGAGGTTTTATTTATATTTTGAGTTATTTTACTGAAACATGTCCATAGGTTGTTATGAAGAACAATTTATTTTAGTTTAAATGGTGTTTACCTTTACACACATTTATAAATATAATATCAGTAGCAAATGGCACCCAAGTTGTGGAGTCCCCCATATATCTCATTGGGACTAACCTGGTTAAATTTTAATTAAAATATAATATAATCATTAGACAATTTGCTAAAACTATTTTTGAGTTTGTGCCAAAAGCCAGCCATGTATACCTAGAGCAAAGACAGGTCAGTGTGGTCTGCTGCTTCGTTACTCACTGGCTGCATTGGATAATCACAAGATTTGCTGTACATGAGTGTGAATCACTGCTTGAATTTAGTAACTTGTTGAGGCAGGAAAGAAGTGTTTCCTGAGAAAAAAATCTGTTTAAAGATGCTGAATTCGAGTTTCTCAAAACAGGGCTGTTCTGTTATTTTCTCACTAACTTAAAATAGGATTAACTGGCACTCTTTACTCAATCTATTAAAATTGAAAATAAAGCCAAGATGTCCTGGTAAGAGTTTATTGCTGTTGATACACACTCCCTGCTTATTTAGACCTTGAACTGATCACTTATTTTTCTTACGTTTCATTATTTATTTACATTTACTTTTCTGCACTCAGCAAAAACAATCCCTCAGGATAAAAATGTATATTATATACACAGAAACCAAATAATAACTGTAATATACATTATAATCAGGTGATCATGTGTTCATCATTACATTTTCAATTACATTTTCGTCAACACCTCGTGATCCATGGAAACTACATGGTGGATAGGTTAAGAATGGCATCTGCCTTTTTCTGCCCCAGTCAAACCAGCGCTACATTACTCGGAGTAAAGTGATATGACCACACACGTGGCCTCCCAGTCTCAGTCAGATCAATCACTGTCAAACTCACGCCATCTGATCAGCAACATATGGAAAATTAATGGATTTAATTCACCAGGAATGTGGCCTGTATATATAACTGTGATTTCAGTGCATCTACCCCACCACCCCTTCCCCCTTGGAGGTATATAGTTCATGTACTTACATTAATAACATCATTATGTCAATCAGCTTGGAAATCAGGACTGAACCTTCATCTTAATGCCATTCCTGAAAAAGTGGAATTTACTAATTATTTATGAGTACAGCAGAGAGAGAAGCACTCCACACCAGACGCAACAATTCAAATTTATACTCGGCTACCAAGGTGTGGCAATTAGCACTTCTGTCAGGGGTGACCATTACTGAAATGAACACGCTCTCGACAGTTTTTCCTATCTTTGATCTGGACCACGGAAGCAGTTAACAACCCATTAAACACATTCTTGGAGACTTATCAGGTCATGTCCCTGACTGCCTCTGCCTCTGATGCTCTGCATGAAAAAACAGGTCCTGAATGAAGACAGATACGATCTGTTGAAATGTATGCAGATGGAGGAAAAAAAAAAGACAAGGACAGAATTAACTATTTTTTTTAATCTAATGTTAAATTTGAATAATTACAGTGGGAACTATACCAGTTATTCTTTGTTTCCAGTGGTGAACATTTTTAATGCTAGCCACTATTACATTTAGGATACATTTAGATTACATTTAGGATACAAGACACCCATGCATATAAAAAGCAGGTGTTAAGCAGAGTTAACTAAAAGTTTTAGAGCAGTAAATGCAAAACACATGGACCAGCAAAGAACATGGTCTCCTGTCCAACACGCTCAGATAGAAAAGCCAATTTTCTTTTTTTCTTAATTTCCTTGGGATAGCCATTTTCTGTCCAGTTCCCATATGGGTGTTGGACTGTTGGGTGGAGTTGGGATCTGTTAAGTCAATCAGGGGATTGGAGACGGAGTCATGAGGCCATCTGTCACTTGGGTGTCCAGAGAACAGCACTGACAGTTTAATTAGCTTTTATAGAGGTGCCTCGGAGTGGGAGAAATGTCTTGACAATAGAGCAGAGGGCAAAAGACGGAGAAGTGTCCAAGGAATAAGCAATGCAAGCCATATGTCTGATGGGGCAATGGTCCCATTGTGAATAAATAAATATGGCTGAAACAACTTTGTGTTTCTCGTGAATCCAGTAAGATCTAAACTTTGTGCAAAATTAGATATTGACTGGACTTTAAATGATTCAGTGATTCAGCTGATATGACTCAACAAGAGTGTGATATTGGAATTAATTGTGCATGTATATTTTATCACCAAAAATAATCTGATTCAGTCATTCCTTCTAAATAAACATAATGCTCACTGGAAAGCAGGAGAAGGCATGTGGGAAACTTGTTCATACCAATCCAGCTGGAGGAGTGTGGGGTGTGTGTGTGTGTGTGTGAGTGATTTAGGAAATGGAGGGAAACAGTCAGCAACACCCAGACAACCATTCTCTATCCTACCCAAGCTTTCAACTCCCCCACCTTCTTGTCCCCTTTGCCCTCTATGTGTGCTTGAGAGCCACCACCTCCCCACCATCCACCTCCTGTCTCAATAAACAACAACCTGAGGAAGAAGCACTGCTTAGTGTTTCTATTCTTAGCCTGTTCCCAGGCCCTTCTAATAACATACAGTACAAATAACTTCCCTCTTAAAACTTATGAAACAGTACAGATTTAAACACTTAGTGTCCTTGCAAACAATTACACAGATTATGGTATTTCTTTTTTTGAATGAGGACATGGCCATCGCATTACTTCAGATGTGCTATCTAAAAATGAGTCTAAATACTATCACTACCCTGCATTCCTGTCAATAAACTGCTGGCTAAGCATATAGTATACTGTTGTGTAGATAACATTCCACTTTTCTCTTTTGATTAACAGTTAAATGCCATTTGTAGTTTTCCAGAAGTCGATTTATATCTTGTTAAATTAGCATATACGAGCCATGTAGCTAGCATCATCAATGAAGATTATGACTGTTGATGAGCATGACTAAAAAAATCCTGCCAGAAATCCCATCATGTTGGCAAATTTGTATAAAACTAGCATTAGCAGTAAAACATTGTAACACCCTCTTGTGTGTTTGTGGCAAAAAGCCAACAAGTTGCTGGCTAACAGTTCGATTACAAGCGGTGTTGTCTACTTGCATCACCAGTAATAATATTTACATCTGGCTAATTTTCTTTCAACACGTTTAACTGCGAGGTGATGTATTGTGTGTGTTTTGTTAGCAGGAGAGTTATATGATAGCAGTATGATATACTTTATTGTAAGTTTCATCAGGTATTCAGCAGGTATTTCATTTCCATATACCTGATTCTGAAAAGATCGCCTGTCAACTGTGCATTAACCCACCTAGTAAAAAAAAAATCATTCTACAGTCAGGCTTATCACGGATCGGCTGATGTGTGTAGTTCAGCAGGAATTTGAAGCTTGCACTAAAATGACACCATCAAGGCATGTTGCACCTTGCATTGTGCATTAATGTATAAATATGTACACTTTTTGTTTTTAGAGTTTATTTTCTTTCTCTGGTTGTTGAACATACTTGTCATACTAATCTGCTTGTCCAGGCAAGCGATTTGTCCACCCCTCATTACTTTCTGATCTTTAGATAAAAATGGCAGCTATCAGGCATATAGTATTTTCTCATCGTTTAAATGAATTGAATTTAAACAGAATCGGTGTGCAAATACATTGATGGTGGCCATTATGGCCTTAAGTCTACAGCAAGTCATATTTTGAGAATTTGAGAAATATTTTGAGAAATCACAAATTTCCCTAAAGGTAAAAAAAAACATTATTAAAAAAAAGAAAATTAATTACAAGCACTGGATTAGCAGAGCTACTACCATTTCAGGATAATTTAATCTGTGTTATTGAACATTATGATATTTTAAATAAAATATAATGATAGCAACATAAACAATAATAAAAGTGTTCCTAATTATTGTGATATAAAAATTTAAATACATGTAAATGTACATAGCCCTACAGAGCACTCAACAGCTCTATTAAAATACTTTTAGTACTTAGAAATCATTAGACATGCTGGCTAAGAAATGGTATTCATGGACAGCCAGGGGTGGTCCTACTCTACACTGTCTCCAGTGAGACAGCTGAACAAGCCCATTTTTGACCCTGCGCTCCTGCTTTTATTCAACAAATTGGCACAACACTTGCTCAGACGAGCGACAACGTGGCTGCATTCTACTTTTACCATCACTCAGCAGGGATTCTCGCGTTACTTGTGAATTTCACGAAGTGATGTCACTATCACACAATGCAAAGATGCAACTGATTAGCCACCCAAAACTGACACACATGGACATGCACTAATCTGTTTGAATTACATAAGACCTATTCCTTTCGAAACCTTTCAAGTCTAACAGAGAAGCGTCACTGACTCTGTCTTTATCCTGAGGTTAAGAAGATGAACATGGCACAACATATCCAGTGCATTCCATTACATAAATCAGGTTCATTTTTTTTATAAGAGACCAGCTGTAAATGGTTTTATCTAGGTCAGATTTCAGTTCTCCTGCTGACCCGAGAGAGTGCCTCCTCTGCTCTCCTGACAGTCTTGGTCTTGCCCCCAGAGCCTGAAAGAATGTAGACAGATGGCACAGATGCCATGCCAAATGCCACACAAAGCTGGCTCAATGGAGCTGGCAGTGGCTTGGTTTGTCCCATGAAAGCAAGAGTGAAGGCATCTCACTGTGCAGTGATACAAAAATAATCTGCTATGTCTGCAACACAGGATTGTTTAGTACACATCAGAGTTCAGCTCTGTCATTGTCTCATCTGATACTGTCACAATAAGCCTGGAGAAAGGCACCAGATTGTCTCCTGGAAAAGAGAGGAAACTGGACCGCAGGACAATAGATCACTTATGCAATCAAGAGTCTGAATTTAGCGCTGTTTTGGCCTGGGATGTTTTGGTTCTTATACTACAGGGCGAGGGCTGTCTTTTCCCCACTCGAAGCAACTATAAACATGTGCTTTAAATTTAGATTCACTAAAAGCAGAGATGTGGGCAAAGTAACTGGCAGCCTGGTAAACACAGCTGTTTGGCATCTCAAATTCCAAAAGAACAGAAGCTCAAAGCAATTTACTTGAAACAAAACAAGTGGTGGAAATCAAAGAACCAGACCTCATATCGCACAAATTCATGCAATGCATGATAAATATCTATTTGCATCTATGTGCAGTAAAACATTCTTGTCTAGTGGTGAGGAGATCAGATCAAAGAGCATGTAATTGCGATGTAAAAGGCCATGGTTTGCTTATCGTTTCCTATATGAAATGAGAAGATTTCTTCACTATTTGTAAACTAATGTATCGTACAGGGCAAAGAAAATAAGTTAGGCCTAAACAAGGGAATTATCAGCTGTAACACGGTTCTCATCTCAGCAAAGGTTTGTGTTTTACAGTGTATTTCTGTTTTCAGTACTAACTTAAATGGGAGTCGAGAGAGAAAGGAGGAAGTGAAAGGGAATAGAATAGAGATGATTTTTTTTTCTGTGAAAAGGGTTGTGTTTCAATAATCAGAAAAAATTCATGTTCAGTTCATGTCGAACTGTCTTTATTAGGCTCTAATGGACTGCTAGGCCTGAAAGAGAAAACACAGCATTTGCAGAAACCTCAACCATTGATTGCCTTGAAGTGGTTTTGATTCAAATTCACCCATACTGAATGGGGGGGATCAATAAAGTCTGCACAATTATTTACAAATAAAAAAGTGACATTGGTGTTTGCATTGAAGTGTTCATCCACACTGCTTTGAAACCATTCAATTAGTTCTGGGGCTTCCAGTTTCCATCAAAAGTCACATAATTAATTTAATAGAGTCGACTCATGTGTACAATTAAAGTGTCACATGATCACAATATAAATGCACCTGTTCCTGAAAGTCCTCACATTTTGTTACAGAGCAAACCTAAACAAATGGCTTCATGAATACCAGGACACAGTTCTGGAAAAGTATGGATTGATTATTAAAAAAGAAAAGCCAAACTTGCCACAGGGTACCATTAAACCCAATATTTATCTGTGGTGCGATCTGAAAATTACTGTTCATTAATGGTCTCCATTCAGTCTGACAGAGTAATTCTGACAAGAAGAAAGGGAAAAAATATCATAATCCAAATATGCAAACTTGACAGAAAAATACCACAAAAGCTGTAATTGCAGCCAAAGGTGGGTCTACTAAATGTTGACAGAGGAGCATGAATACTTGTACAACCAGCAAAAATAAAAAATAAAAATAGCACATTCAAATGTGAGACATGTTATGTAAATCAAATGATAAAATCCCTATTAGAATTCCAGGTTGTAACACAAAATATGGAAAATGTCAAGGGGGTGAATGCAAAGCACTGTATCCAAGACTTGCATCATATGCTAAACTCACTAATTAAATCTTAACACCTAGTCATTTTAAAGGCTTACCTAAAGTTGGTATAATGACATCCCGTACTATTTTTTTAGGAAAGAAATTGGAAAAGATAGTATTAATATTCAAAACAGAAGACATTTATTTAAAGCATGTAACTAGAAAAATAATCAGTTACAATTTTAAGCATATCATCATGATCATATAAAGTTGTTGGCAAAAAGCAAAGAAATGTGTGTTTCTGTCTTGTAAAATATACAAGAGCACCAATATTTCAATTTAATTAATACAGTTTTGTACAACGGGAGTTAAATTTTCAATAGTGATAATCAGAAGACATTATAATATCAGAATTTAAGTGATTAATTGGCCCCAACCTTATTTTCTTGGGCAATGTATAGCTTTCATATCCTTGAGATTCATTTTGATCTAGCAAGACAGGTATATTCATTCATCATTCATCAAGTCAGACAGGCAGAAGGGATTAAAAGTGAAATGCGGCTGTTCTCTTCAAACTCATTAAAAACACATGAATTTACATACACACATGGCTTGATGGTAATATGATGTGAATCTCCTTTTCCTCTCATCTGCCTCAAAAACGTAATCCTTAAAAGGCATTATTGGTGGCATGATGGTACAGCAATTAGTGCTGCCACATAACAACTCCAGGGACCCCAATCCTGAGCTCAGGTTACTCTCTGTATGGAATTTCACATGTTGGTTCCATGTCTGTGTGGGTTTCCACCAGTTTCTCTAGTTTCCTCTGACCTCCTAAAAACATGCCAGTAGCTGGACTGCCTATGGTAAATTGCACCTAGGTGTGATTGTGTGTGTGTGCAGAGTGTATTTCCACCTCATGCCCAGTGTTCCCTGGATAGGCTCTGGATCCAACATGACCCTGACCAAGAGAAAGCCGTTACTGAAGATCATTGAATGAACTGTATTGTATATAAAATCAAAAGATTTCATGACTAACTAGTGAAAAAAAACGTGGAGTTTAAACAAACAAAAAAAGATGGGGCTCATAACCATGTCTCATTTGTGTTAAACTCTGATACAGTGTGTAGGTTTAATGATGAACTCGGGTGAGTCAGAAGCTTCAGGTCAGTTTGAGACAGTACAGGCCTCATCCCCCCACGCTCTCCTCCTCTGTACCCCATTAGTCACAAACACTGAGCCAGTCAGTCAGTCCCTGCTCATGTTCTGTCCCCCCCACACACACACTCCAGGGAATAATCAATGCTGCCTTGGGAAAACAGCATGTAGCTATTTTACTTAACACACACACACACACACCTTACTGTCCTTGTGAGGACCTTCCATTGACATATATATTGCCGCGAATTAATACAGTCCTATACCTAAATCTAACCCCTAATCTTAACCTCCTTTAGTTTCCTTTAGTGTTTGAAACACCCCCTCCCCCCACAGACACATACCACCATTATAATTTAATAAACAGTTATGTTCTTTGTTTCTTTGTCTTCCTAGCCTCCTTTGACCATGTCACAACACCAAACACATACACAGAACCCTGCACACAGACCCACTGAAAAAATCTTCTAAGGTATGTGATCCACCATTATAGAGACTGAAAGCGGCGGCCTTTGTACACAGAGCTGTAATACGTATTTCAAAGAGGTGCCTGCTACCTTGATCTGCTTGACTGCGCACATTATTTCAAGTCACACAGAGGTTAATGGCACCGAAATCGACACCACTTAAGATCTTCCTATTACACGGTCACATGTTCCTCTCACTCAACCAAAGAATGATTTGAATTGTAGAAATCGAAGATTCAGTTTGAGTGTTAAACATCACTAGAACAAAATGAAGACATTAATTTTACATTTACGATATTTGGCAGATGCCCTTATCCAGAGTGACGTTCTTTTACCTCATTTATACAACTGAGCAGTGAGGGTTAAGGGCCTTGCTCAAGGGCCCAGCAGTGGCAGCATGGTGGTGCTGGGATTTGAACTCATGACTTTCTGATCAGTAGTCCTACGTCTTAACTACTGAGCTTCCACTGTCTTTTATGACTTTGCTTAGTAGGCTATTAAAGAGAATACGAGAGGAACTGGAATGTAAGCCACTGGCCAGGCAAATGAAAAACAGAAGTAAAAATCAGAAATGTCCATCTATCCATCCATCTTCTACCGCTTACTCCTTTTCAGGGTCATGGGGGACCCTGGAGCCTATCCCAGGGAGCATAGGGCACTAGGCGAGGTACACCCTGGAAAGGGTGCCAGTCCATCGCAGGGCACAATCACACAATCCTCCACACACTA
>JAOUWY010000046.1:7598226-7609710 GCA_025728095.1 Prietella phreatophila | reverse complement strand
CTCTATCTGAGGTGGAGCCATCCCCGAAGAATGGAGAGAGCTATCACCAGAGCCACCGGCTAACACAGACCCGCCAGCTAGTCCTGAAACCCAGCAACATGAGTGAGGAGATGGTCCTGAAAATGTCTGTCATTGTGGTGAGGGAAAGGTGAGACAGTAGCCTCATCACTAGAAGAGTGTAAGCAAGTGTCCCCGACAGGAGCCATAGTAGAAGCAGGAACTGAGTCTGTTGTCTGGAGGGGCTGCAAGAGATGTTTCACCTCCACCATGTCTGAAGAAAGGCCAGCCAACTTTTTTGATAATGGGTGTCCTACCAAATGATTTCCCCTAGGGCTAGATCTTTTAGCTGAGGGAAGGCCAGTGGCTGCTAAGACATGGCATTGCTGAGCTCTCTGCCGCAAACCTTAACTTGCTTCCAAAATCTTAGCGTCCCGGTTGTGATCCAGTCCAGCCAAACGCAGCTGTCTCTCAGACAACGGGAGCAAGTCCATAAGTGCTTCCTTCAGATGCTGAACACCCAGTCATGGTGGGCAGAGATAATGCCCATCGTCAGGAAGAAGTTCGTTAGGGCAGAGATTACAAGTCAAAGGACAGGCAGTGGAAATGGAGCTGAAAGCCATATCCGCTAAAGTGAAGAGCCTCTGGATACAACCACGAGGAGGGCCAGTAAAAAATAATCCAATTAAATACTCCTATCTCTGGACGAACTGCGAGGAAAGTTGGTGCCAAACATATCGTCACAGCTTGGGAGGATGAATATTCGCTGCTCCGAGAAGACTGCATTTAACGATGTGATGAAAAAACTTCAACCTAATCCAAAGGCGAGGAAGTGAAAAGGGTGGAGTCCAAAGCACGGGGAGAACATGCAAACTCCACAGTGACAGGGCAGAGGTGAGAATCAAACCACCAACCCTGGAGGTGCGAAGCAAACATGCTAACAATTAAGTCACTGGGCCTCCATTTTGCTGCATAATGAAACAAAAAAAATCTTTACAATATATGCTTTACAAATTTTTTTAAACCTTGTCTGAATATACACTGTTAAAATAAATCAAAGAGGTCCTCATGCAAAAGGGGTTGCAATTTAACCTTCATTCTGACTGTTCATTTTCTATGCAAGCACACAACACGAAGGCACAATTTCAGCAACAGCAACAAACAAATCGACAATTCTATGCAGATTAGGTATGACGTGGTGACATATGACAAATCCTAATAGCTGGCTCAAATGCTTCCATGGACCAATCCTAGGGTGCACATTTTTTTCACTCCCAAGGATATGTCCTGAGTCTGGGGTTTTCTATTATCTGTGTTCACGACTGGTCTAGGTTCAATTATATTCTTAACATTCAACTCAGTCCTCATCTTTAAACTATAACTTTCATGTAAAAACGTTTGTCATGTCCATCATGTCACCATAATGCTTTCTGTTTTTCTACCTGCCTACATTAGCCATATTACAGAAGCTTCCTAAAGAACATCATCCCTTATTAAAGTGCCGAACTTTTATTTGAAGCAGCAGTGGCTGAGGTGAAAGATCGAGGTTGAGAGGCCAGAAGAGAAGGCTTAGAGCACTTTAGATCTCTTTATGCAACATATCACCAGCAGTCACCACCATAATGTAATCCTGATTTTAATCTAAAAAACTGAAGCATGTGTGTATCCAGACAGCATACTGCTGAGGATTAGGTCATATAATTCAGATCTTTCAGTTAGGACAGACTGCTAGGCAGTTTGTCATACCTACAGATTTTAAAACGCCCCCTGGGATAAGACAAAAATTCCAGATGTTTCTGTCATGTCTCATCAAACACTATATGTGTACGTAGTATAAATATATAGATAGACTGACAGACAGATCCAACTATCCATTCTCACACACCACAGTATCTTATTTTAGTGTCATGAAAAAAGAAAACTTTATATCTCATTGACACTGATCTCTTAGTACAGTGATCACCCTGTGCTCATTCAGACACACAAATCATATTAATTTGCATTTCAACTCCGTTTTAAATTTCACCAGGCTGATCGCTGAGCAGGTGAACTGATATGAAATGCATAATTTGTCTCTTTCTTGGCTTCACAAAGAACCAAATTTCTAGCATTACTCAAAAATGGTTGCAGCAAAGCTGTTCAACGCCAGCGGTTTGAAATTGTACATAAAATATGTAATATGGAAAGGCTTACATTATATTCCAATATGATCCATATATATGTTTACACAACACAGCAAAAAAGTTTGTAGACACTTGACCATCACACCCATGTGTCCTGTCAACAAACTGTTGCCACAAAGTTGAAAGCATACAATTGTATAGGATGTCGTTGTATGCTATAGAATTACAATTTCCATTCACTGGAACTAATGGGTTCAAACCTGTTCCAGCATGACAGTGTCTCTGTGTGTAAAGCGAGCTCCATGAAGACATTGTTTGCCAAGGTTGGAGTCGAAGAAATCATGTGGCCGGCACAGAGCCCTGACCTCAACCCCACTGATCAACTTTGGGATGGTGTGGAACAGGTATCCTGACCCAACATCACTGTTTGTCCTCACTAATACTCTTATAGTTGAATGATCACAAATCCCAACAGCCATGGTCCAAAATCTAGTGGAAAGCCTTCTCAGGAGAGTGGAAGTTATTATAACAGGTGGTTGTGGTGCAGGTGGTTGAGCGGGCTGTCCGCTAATTGTATGGTTGGCGGTTCGATTCCTGGCCTGGATGACTCCACATGCCGAAGTGTCCTTGGGCAAGATGCTGAACCCCAAGTTGCTCCCGATGGCAAGCTAGCACCTTGCATGGCAGCTCTGCTACCATTGGTGTGTGAGTGAATGGGTGAATGAGACACAGTGAATGAGACACAGTGTAAAGCACTTTGGATAAAAGCGCAATATAAATGAGCCATTTACCATTTTATAACAGTAAAGGAGGACTAAATGTGGAATGGGATGTCCGGAAAGCACATATGGGAGTGATGGTCAGGTGTCCACAAACTTTTGGCCATATAGTGTATGTTAAACAAAAGGAGAAATGGATATAATTCATAACTAAAACTGATAACAAAAAAGTATATCTTAGCTAGTGAAGATATCTTGAACAAAATAAAAGTTATCTGATATTTCTCATTAAGGGATTATTATCTAACTAATATAAGACCATTAAGCCTATTTATAGACATACCTACTAATTTCAAGTTTAGATTGTTAAAACAAATAGGGACTTCCTAATACACTGCTATACAGTGTATAAATATTATCCCCACTGTGGTTCGCTCAGTGGGGCTTAAAGTGCGAAACCTGACAAAACTACTGCAATCATTTCAAACTCAGTAATAATAATAATAATAATAATAATAATAATAATAATTATAATAATAATAATAATAATAATAATAATGATCGCAAGTAATAATCCAAAATAATACAGGGTGGTGTGATGCCAAAGTGGATTATTGTCCAATAACAGCATGTCCAAAAGTGACTTATTCCTTTATTTATTTACTGATTTATTTATTATATCACATCGATTTACCAATATTTACAGTTTTTAATTTATTAATGAATGACATGTCATGCTTTTTAACCATAGTTACATTTAATGTTATGGAACACCTTTAAGACAATTTCAGCAGTCAGATAACAGTCATTTTTAAACCATTTTTGTTAGCCTTAGATTATATGTAGAGCATCTGCCATACAAGTCCCTGTGAATGGTCTGTTACTATAGGAATGATATTAATTTAAACCTATAATATGAATTACAGCTTCAACTATTGCACTATAGTCAGAGCTGCTGTTATAGAAAATATATGAACCTCTTCTGGACAATCAGATGAGAGAATTCAACAATGCTGTAGTATAATGAAAATAAAACTATCTTAATACTATTCCTACATCTATATTATTAATAAGAATCCTTTGTTTCTTAAGGATTAAAGCATGCTGGATATATTTGATCAGGTTCCAGATTGTCATGCAGATGACAGAAGGCCACTGGGTTTGATGATTAGGTCTGTCTTAAGCTGGTGGCTAAAGCAGATGAGAAATCATTCCCTCCCCAGCCAACAAGCACTCATTAAAATTCCACCATTCCGCCCTCCCAACATGCTTGACTAGTCAGTTGCTATTGGATACCAGTAATGACTAATAACCTCAGGCAGCTGGTCAATCAACAATCAAATCATGATACACTAATGCCAGACAAATTGTCTATCATGGCTGATTAACGTGTTGAGGCTCCCTGTGGTTTGATGATTTTTTTTTTTTTACAGGAACACAACATCATTCATGGACTTGGATGAAAATAACTGTCAATGACAATAACAGGCTTGGATGATGAAATATTTAATTTAGACTGGAAATCAAGTCATTTAACAGCAGCAGGTGGTCCTGTGTTGGCTGATAGCTGTACACCAAAACATCTTTAATTGCACAAGACTTCAAACATATTGCTGTGTTTTATGGATGTGGATTTGTTGCATATCATAATTTTTAAGCATTTTACTCATCACTAGGTCAATCATTTGAAATATGTGATATTACATTGAATAGCGTGGAGTATTTTTAAGTGAGGCATCATACACATTGCCTGTGTTCCCAGACCATAAAGATAAGACTGATGCTTGCAAAGAACAAGCACCTTGCTTAAAAAAAAATAGATTTGGCTTTTGGTGTTATTAATATTAATCCTTTAAGCTCCTCTCACTGGCCTTCAGCCCTCTGCACTAATCTTGTGCATTGACTTCCTCTGGTGTGCGGTCCTGCAGAGAGAGCTATTGTTCAATATGTATATGTTAACATAATCTCAGGCACAGATCCACCTGTCTTAACACGTCTCTAAACCTGTTCAGTCCTCTGAGCTTTTATTAGGCTGAGGAAAAAGTGGCTGTTGCTCATCCAGTGGGATAGCAAGGATAGGGCCTCCTACTGTTAACATCCTCTGAATAGGAGGAAAAACGGCCCTCCATCTCCCCTAGCACTTTTTAATTAGTGCCTATCTCCTTATCTGGTTTCCATTTGGTGGGCGCATGAACCCAAAAAACAAAGAACCTTTTCATGACAGGCAGTGTTAAATACCAGACTTTGAGGCTTTTCAGTTTAATTTATTGTCCAAGTGTGTGTGAAAGTTAAAAAAAAAAAATAGAAGAAAAAAAAGGAAAAACCAGAACAAACTGTCCTGAGGGGTCTGTATTAGGGCCTGAGTGCATGTTTGGTTTCTACCATCACCAGAACACATGCCAAATGACTAAGGGAGCTGTACATGGGCCTTTGTGTTTCAGTAACTGAATAAGTCATGTGCCACTTGGCAGCATTTATAGAATGTTTTTCTCTGATTCTGGACCAATTATCTCTGCATCTAATGTGCTTAAATTGCCAAGAGCAGAGATGCTTCATTATGTCTTTTGCTGGTGATAATATTTTGCATTTGCATTAGTCATATGCTGACTGAGGTACAGTCCTATGAAAAACTATTTGTCCCCATGCTGATTTCTTCTGTCTTTGTGTATATGTCATACTAATTGTTTCAGAAATGAAAACAAAATCTAAGATAAAACAAAGGCAACCTGACTAAACACAAACTACAGGGTTGTTTTTAATGATAAGGTTATTTATTGAAGCAAAAAGGTTATCCAATACCAGGTGTGCCTGTGTGAAAATGTATTTGAATTCTGCTCTCTACCAAAAAATCCTCAATGAGAATGTCCAGTCTTCAGTCCATAAGTTGAAGCTCAAGTATAACTGAATTATGTAGCAAGACAATGATCCAAAGCATAGGAGTAAGTCCTAGTCCTAGAAGCCAATGAAAGACTGATCTCCAGTTATCGGAAGCGTTCGGTTGCAGTTATTGCTGCTAAATGTGACAAACCAGATTTTAAGTTTATGGAAGCAATTAGTTTTTCACATTGGTGATAGGTGTTGGATAACTTTTTTTATTTTTGCTTAAATAAAAATAAATAAATAAAAACTGTTTCGTATGTTTACTCAGGTTGCCTTGGTTTTATGTTGTATTTCGTTTGAAGATCTAAAACTATTCAGTGAGACAAAAACAGAAGAAATGGGGCAAATACTTAACAGTAAAGACTTAACAATTAACTTTTCTTGGTCTAGACATCTAAATCATTGGTAGGCTAACATTTTCCTCTGCAAGACAACTAAAACATAACCAAAGAAAATAAACAAAGTGCTATAGGTAGTCAAATAAAAGGGCTAATCAAGAATACAGGCATAAAAATCTTATCATCGGGCATCAAATATAACCGACTGACCGTAGTTACTATTGACTGATGTATTTATTCACTTACTGAGTTGTGGTCACACAGTGGCTTGTCAAACAAGGTCCCAAAGATGGCAGGCTGGGGGAAAAAAAGACTTGAAATTATAATTGGCTGATGTACAGTATTGATTGATTAACAGATCGCTATTTACAGTAAATGACAAAATAATACCACATGAGTACAGGAGTCAAAAATATAACACAGGAAATATATCTAAGCTTTTTATACTAGGAATGGGTAATTAGTCTAGCTCAGTTGTGCATTTGTACATTTTATTAGATTGGCTAGATACGGTCTACAAAAAGCTTGCTAACACTAGGCATCACTTTCACCTTCTATATCTGGACTAAGTCAATATTCAATGTTGATAACCATGAAAGCACACGCCTAAATATGTCAACATTTATCTTTTGCCACTCTGGATAAGAAGCATCTGTTAAATGATTAAACATCAGGAATGTAAAAGAAGGGGAAATAATGTTCATCAATAATTGCTTTAACAACCCTTCTCAAACACATCACACTCAGGATTGCATATCACTGGAGTCCTTAAAACTGTGACATTTAATGGCCAAGCTATGAGAAAAATGACGATAATAAAACAGTCGAATTCATTATGCATGTGAGCAGATGTCTTCAGAGAAATTAATGGCCATCATATCCTTTTAATGTCGATGCAGAGGAGCGGGTCTCGTTTAACTAATTAAAGTCCAGGCTTTAAATAAAGGAAAAGCCAGCACAGCATGAGCACAAAGTGCCTGAACCTGCAAATCCAGCAGCATGTGGTCTAAAACAATTAATAAAACAGCAGTCCTATCATCTACACCAACAGTGCTGTGAAAACGTATCTGCCCCCCATCCTGATTTCTTCTGTTTTTGTGTATACCTCATACTAAATTGTTTCAGAAATGAAAACAAAATCTAAGATAAAAGAAAGTAACCTGAGTAAACACAAAATACAGTATTTAAATGATGATATTTATTGAAGCAAAATTTGTTATTCAATACCAACTGGGCCCATGTGTAAATGTATTTGCCCCTGTAGTTACTAATTCTCCAAATCGATGAAACTGCATTGATAATGGGGTTCAACTGGACTAGACACAACCAGGCCTGATTACTGCAAACCCCGTTCAATCAAATCTACACTTAAATAGAACTTTTTAACAGCATTTAGTTGGGTAAAATGTCTTTCCTAGTAACACACTATGCCAAAGTTGAAAGAAATTCAAGAAACGATGAGGAAGAAGTCATTGAAATACATCAGTCTGGGAAGGATTACAAAGTTATTTCAAAGGCTCTCACACTACAAAGAAATACAGTGAGAGCCATTATCTCTAAATGGAAAAACTCAGCACAGTAGTGAACCTTCCGAGAAGAGCATCTGTTCTCTGACAGAAATGTTGTAAATAATGCGTCATCATTGGCTCAGGTTGCACTGGGTACTGCGCATGCACAATTCTCTGTAACTAACAGAAGAAGGTGCCTTATGCATCAGTTACACATGCATCAGTTTAAGAATCTCATTAACCAGACATTTAACAAGGAAAAGTGATCTCTTTTTTACATAATACAGCCACTATGCTGCCCTTATATATTTTACGCAGTGGGCTGTCTCTACTCAAACCATCTCTGATTTTCCAGGTAAGTCCTAAGGCTAATCAGTGTGCGTGTAACCTGAGGGGTGTTTGCTGTTTGCAGAACTACAGGATGTGATGAAAGAATATGATTCTGTTTGTAATAAAAGAACTGAATCACTCCTTAGTCTGTGATTTCAGTACCTCTTTTCTTCCTTCTCAAACTGTGCTGGGTTTCTCTGATCACTAACATGATTATCATTATACTATTAACAGACATTACTCAAATTTCTAGCTTGACACCCGAGTACACATAGAGCACACCCATGTATGCATTATGAATGCTGTGTAACACTGTACTGACACCATGGTGGAGTAATGATTCAACTTTTGGTTTTGGATGGATTTCCAACTCTCAGATGCACTGTTTTTATTTTCTGACGGACGGTCTGGATTCACCACCTGCTGAGCTTTTCTCTTACAGGCTGAAAACTTGTCTAGAATTCCTGATGTGCTCTACCAAGGAAAGAAACAGTTTCTTACTACTGTGCAAACCAATGACACCAAACCAAAGCAATGGGGTGTTCATTAATTAGTAGTGCTGGGAGAAACAGTCATTTGCATATTGCCTATTGCCCTAGCCTGTCCTAGCAAGCTACACACCAAACCAGTTTACATATATGGAGAAGTATCTGATGAGTTGCAACAATGCATAGGACTGTGTTTCATTTTTAACCATGATATTTGAATCAAAATATTTCTGTTTTTCTGGTGGTTTTATTTGCATCTCAGTTGACTACCAAATCCTCCTGGGGCCTCACCAGTGACATGTCCCCTGATTGCCCCTCTGTGGCGGTATCTCTGATCTATGACTTGTATTCACTTTATTCTCATCTGTGACTTTTATTCACTTCATTCAACATAACCTGAGCATCTTTTCTATGTCACTTCCACTCTACATCTGAAACCACTTTTGCTGCTTCATGTAGCCAGACACAGGTCGGCACAGTTACTCTTAGCTCTGCTGTTAGTGACAGACAATAAGCAGAAGCAAGTCTCAGACAGATATAATCAAGTCAGCCCTCCTGTTTCTAATCATCTAGAGTAGTGTGTTGGCAGACGCCTTGGTGAAGGTGCAGCACTGCATGCTCTTGCATAATGATGGCCAGTAAAATCCTCAGCCCTCTGTGACATGAAAAGAGGAAATCAATAAGTTTGTGTGGGTTTGATTTATGAACATATTGTGTACTGGGATTTCCAACCCAATCAGACTTATTAACATGAGCATATATGGTTGTTACACATGTATACAGATTAATCCATCATCAATTAGTTTTGAGTTTCATGTGTAAAACAAATTAGCTTGATTACCAATGTTATGATTCGCATTATTGACCCATATTTATTATGTCTCTAAAGTCCTGTCAATCAATCAGTTACCTCATAGAGGTAGAGAGCATTTCATTTCATTCTATATAGACCCAGTTTAGGTCCTTTAACAATAAAAAATAACTACACTTATATGCCAAGGGAAGGTAGTCTTTAAAGGTACTGTTCATTATACAGAGAAGTCTTTGTTTTGTGCCACCATATTAAACTACATTATCACTGCTACAGGGTAAAGGATAGAAGAAATAATTAAATTGGCACTGACAGCTTCTGCTTTAGAAAAGACAATCATGATATTGCCTGGGTGTAACCTGAACTGATTTGACCCATGGAAATCCAGTAAAAAAATCATTTGTGACATTAAACCAGCTACACTTTGTTGTATTTGTCTCAAATTGATTATTTTTAGAAGATTAAAGAACTGGATTCTACAGCTTGCTCTCCACTGGGGTTTAAATAATTAATTACATGTAATATTCAGGTCTGGAGTTTTTTTTTTAAAAAAAGGAAGAAAAAAAGATACATTTGTGGTATGCATTTGTCACAATGTGATCAAAATTAAAATGGCTTATTAAAGTTAAATAATCAGAAACACATGAAAACAAGCACCAGCACTATCATGTGGTCGATATAAAAGATCACAAGATGTTATAAGCATGACTGATGGTTAGCTCGCCAGGGATATAAACACATGATGTGATTTGAACATATTATTAGTGTTCATAGTCATCTTAAACTGGCAGTGTGGTGGTCTCGGACAGTCATCGAAACCCTGTTCTGGTTGCTATGTGTATTAGCACAGCACAATGCAGGGCAGATAAATCACAAAAATCTAGACACTTGCGTACATGTCACCATTAATGAGCAATACAAATTCAGTAGATATGTCTGCTTGTCCAAGCTCTCTTAAAGATTCCCTGTATGTGATGAGTCATTTCTAGCTAGCTTCTCAAAGGCATTTCTCTGACTCACTCTAGAATCAACTTTCTGTCCCTTGTTTAATGGGAATGTGAACAAAAGAATACAGTCTTATGAGGGGGAAGAAGTGGTGCCTACAGCCAGTAAAAGCTTGCCAACCACTAGTTCCTGAATGCTGCAGAATTTTTCAGTTTTTTCCCTATCTTATAAGGTTATAATCTGGGTTCATAAATCCAAGGTAGAGTTCATCAAATAAAAGACAAAGCACAGCTTGGAATCATCGTTCAGTAAGAAATCTATATTATGTTATAAAGCAAAAAAAACAACACCACACACACACATTTAACATTTAACTACAATTCGTCCTGTATTTATTCTCTTGCTCATAAAGATTTGAAGATATCTAAAATATCTTTTATTACAAGAAGTCCTCCAGCACGTCCTGCCTGGCTTTCACTAGAGGTGTCACTGGAACAATAGAGAGGTGAGCTCATGCAATCCACCTTATAAACCCCACTCCCAGCCTTCACAGCCTTCAGGAAACAATGAGCGTGAAGTGAAATACAAAGCCCACGCAGTACAAATGATGATCTTTCAAAGCCTCTTGAAGGCTGAGGGTATTATTCATTACACCACACATAAAATTAAATCATAACTTTTATATGAATGTTACATAATATTTACAACTAGATTACAATGGATACACTAAAAATCCAAGTATTTTTGTCAGTTTTACAGGTCTTAAAAAGAAAGGGAAAGAAAAGTAGCTCACATTTAATCAGATGTACATGACTAACCCCAAATCAGAGGGAGGCTGTAACTGTGATTAAACCCAAAACTGAGTTATATTCAGTGCCCAGTTCTCTAAAAGGCAAAAAAAAGCTATTCTGTTAGAACGAGATTCTGAATGCGGCAGGATGAAAGCCTGCATTCAAGCATTCTGAAACATGCTCTCTCTCTCTTTCTCTCTCTCTCGCTCTCTGTTTCTCTCTCACTCTGTTTCTCTCTTTCTCTCTCAGAGATCAAAGCTGAGCCTCCAGAGCTTGACTACTTGAGTGGCGTGTGTGTGTGTGTGTGTGTGTGTGTGTGTGTGTGTGTGTGTTAAGAGGGATAGAGGCGAGGTTTGCCCTCTGATCAAGAGCTTGTTTCTGCTCACTTATAGACTTCAAGTTAAGCTGCTGCCAAGCATGCAGGGGAAAAGTTTTCATCAAAATTCACTTGACTGCCTCATTTGCATAATTAACCAATTATTCAATTCAATTCAATTCAATTTTATTTGTATAGCGCTTTTTACAATAGTCATTGTCTCAAAGCAGCTTTACAG
>JAOUWY010000046.1:7572759-7583560 GCA_025728095.1 Prietella phreatophila | reverse complement strand
TGTGGTGCAGTGGGTATCACTGCGGCCACACAGCTCTATGGTTCCTGATTCAATCCTGAGCTCAGGTTACTGTCTCAGGTTCCCCATGTGTTTGTGTGGGTTTCCTTGGGGTTCTCTGGTTTCTTCCTACCTCCCAAAAACATGTTAGCAGGTGGATTGGCTATGAAATGTCCACAGTAGTGGGAGTGTGTGTGTGTGTGTGTGTGCATGAGTGAATGGATAAATGAGTGAATGGTAGAATGGATTAGTGGGGAATGGATGAATGAGTGGATGAATGAGTGAATGAGTGAGTGAATGGGTGAATGAATGAGTGAATGGATGAATTGACGAGTTAATTAGTGAGTGAATGGATGAATAAATGAATGAGTGAGTGAATGAATCAGTGAATGGACGAATGGATGAATTAATTACTGAGTGAATGGATGAATGAATGAATGGACAAATGGATGAATTAATTACTGAGTGAATAGATGAATGAATGGACGAATGGATGAATTAATTATTGAGTGAATAGATGAATGGATGGATGGATGGATGGATGAGTAAATGGATGAATGAACTGACGAATGGATGAATTAATTACTGAGTGAATAGATGAATGGATGAATGAGTGAAAGGATGAATGGACGAATGGATGAATGAATTACTGAGTGAATAGATGAATGGATGAATGAGTGAAAGGATGAATGAATTGATGAATGGATGAATTAATTACTGAGTGAATAGATGAATGAGTGAAAGGATGAGTGAATGGATAAATGGATGAATTAATTACTGAGTGAATAGATGAATGAGTGAATGGATGAGTGAATGGACGAATTAATTACTGAGTGAATAGATGAATGGATGAGTGAGTGAATGGATGAATTAATTATTGAGTGAATAGATGAATGGATGGATGGATGAGTAAATGGATGAGTGAATGGACGAATGGATGTATTAATTCCTGAGTGAATGAATGAATGAATGAATGAATGAATTACAGATAGTTTCTCTGCAAATGATCCTAGCAAAAAATGAAGAGCGCTGAGAAATGTTCAGCACAGTTGAAGTGACACACCAGCCCAAATACTGGCCAGCTTCTTAATGCAGTGCTGAATATTTACTGTGAATATTTCCTTATCACACGCTTATAACGTTTGTCCTGAGAGATTCAAATCCACTTAACCGTTCTCAATATTTCAGGGCTGCGCGCGACACGCTAACTTATTAGCTAACATTGCCTCAGTTAATTAGAGGCTAAAACTATAGGCTAGGGTTTATCTGTTCTTACCTCAAACACAGGAGAGGTGCCCTTCTCTGGCAGAGTACACGCCAGCAATTCTGCGAAAAACTTGGCCATAAAAGTGTGTGTGTGTGTGTGTGTGTGTGTGTGTGTTAATTCTCTGCGTCCCGAAGCTCACATGTAGTCTTTGGTTTCTCCGCCGGTTCTCTGTAGTTTCTCTGAAGATTAATTCTTTGTATCCCGACTGTGTTCAGCATCAGCAGCATTCCTCTCACCATTTTTTATATATATATATAGAGAGAGAGAGAGAGAGAGAGAGAGAGAGAGAGAGAGAGACTGTACAAACTGGAAACGGAATCAAATCAGTCCTGAGAGCTGTGTGTGAAAATGTCCGTTGGACAAAAGATAATTGAATAAACCGTTAGAGTGAGCGCGTGCGGCTCTGTTTGTGTGTATGTGTGTGTGCGCGCGCGCGCGCGAGGAGGGGGCGGAGCTAGAGACCGTGAAGCGACTAGAGTCATCTCCAACGGGGAAACAATAAACAGAGACACAGTTTAACAATAACAGCTTCAGCATATTTTCTCCTTAATTTCACACTGCTAGCACCGCTGACACTAGATCTCGGTAGTCCAGCTCTTTACATCTTGAAGAAAAACTTCACCTTGAAACACATGAAATATATATATTTTTTTTCGATTGAAATATTTATTCTGTACTTTGTGCTTGTGGTAATAATTCGTTGGTTGGTGCTGTATTTTTGTTATTCCTGTGAAAACTTAGAAGTTGTCTGTCTCACTGATGTCACAGGGAGCCTATCTCAGGGAGCTCAGGGCACATAGAGGGTGACATCCTGGATGGAGTAGGAACCCATCACAGGGTACAATCCCACACACACACTAGGCACATTATGGAAATGCCAATCAACCTACAACACAAGAATATGTAAGGTGGAGAATATGCAAACTCCACACACACACACACACACAAGGCGGGATTCAAACCCAAAGTCCTTGAAGTGTGAGGTAGGTGTGCTAAACCAAGTTATGGCAGAGACTCGGCTTGGCTACTTACAAGATGACAGTCACAATGGCATTGACGGCGGGATTAGCATGCAAGTTGAAGCTTTGGAACCTGATCCGTTTGAGCGGAGCATAATGGATGAGGAAGTGAGAGAGCTGGACTGATTACAGTACTAAAGCACTGCCGCATTAGGTAGAAATGAAGCAAAGGTGAATTCCCACTGACACCACAATCAGCAGGTAGTACAACAGCATTGTGGGTAATGTAGGAAGCTTTAAACCCAACTGAAAAGAGACCAACATGAGACCAAGATTAAACTAAAAAAAAATCAACTCAGAATTTCATTCCAAAATAAAGTTTGGACACCACTGAGGATCACATGTAAATTATTAAGATTAATGTGCAAGTTTTTCCAAGCAGAAGAAGGGCTTCAGGATGAATCAGGAAGGTCCGGAGCTGCCACAGGAATAGAAGTGTGTTTTTTATTTTTATGAATAAGCTAATAATCTCTTGCCAATACTATAACATGCCTCTAAATCATTTCATGGGTTTCAGGCTTTTGACCCTGATCCCGGTGCATAAGTAAAGTAACTACCTTGTGTACGATAATGACAAAAGATGACTAACTATTGCATTCAGCAAGATCCATGAGTCAAAAAATAATATTGACCTGCATTGTACAACTCATTTGTAATGTTGCACTGATCCAGTTCTGGTTCAGAATTGCATATTTAAAGATAAAACATGAAATCACAGGAAACTTTCTAGTAAAATCACTAGTGTTGAACTTTTACAATGAGTCTATTTAATATGAACATAAAAGTAATCTTCATCTTTTTTCATATGACAGAGTGGCTTTACCATTTGTAACTTCTGATCATTTTAAGCCCCATCATGTATTTCAAAAAGGTAACAACATCCATTTTCATGCCGCTTATCCTACACAGAGTTTCAGTGGAGCCTGGAGCCAATCCCAGGGAATTCAGGGCACAAGGCAGGGAACACCCTGGACAGGGTGTCAACCCATCGAGACAAACATGCTAAACATTAAGCCACTGTACCCATGAGGTATCAACATCCTGAATAAACATTTGACAGTATAACAGATTACTGTACTGCAGGTACGTAGTTAGAAACAAATGTGTTTGTGTGTGCTTGTATTTTTTTTATATGCATTTCATAATGCATTACTGTGGCTGGGAAAGTTGTACTCACCTCACAACCCTTAACTGGTGCATAATTACATATCATATCTCAACATCAGTGGTAGATATTAAACACTGTCCAGAAACATTTGGCTATGCATAGCTGTAAATGAATACTTTACAAAGCTTGGGAAAAATGAGATGCATTGAAGATACTAATTTGTGTCCATGTGCATATGTTTGCTAGAGACACTGGTGATTGGGCTTATTTATGGTCAAAGAATCACTTTTTAATTCAATTACCTGTTCACACAGCACATTATCACCAGAGTCAGGTCCATCTTGTGTGTATCATGACCTTTCAGGATCCCACCACATCATGGCACACAGATGGGCAGAGATAGTCTGATGGCATAATCTGTATCATGGGTTATAGCTTTACGGATTACCATTCTTTCTTTTTCTAACAAAATAGCACAGACCCATAGGGAATTTGCTCTGCTGTCATTTTGTATTGGAGTTAAGGATTGAACTGTGGCTCAATGGTTAAGGCGCTGTGTTATTGATCAGAAGGTTGTGGGTTCAATTCCCAGCACCAATGAGCTGTTGAGTCCTTGATCAAGGCCCTTGGCTTCATCTGCTCCAGGGGTGCTGTATCATGGCTGACCCCAACTTTCTAACAAGTCGAAAAATGTGAAGAAAAGAATTTCACTGTACTGTAATGTATATTACAGTAAGTCTCTAGATGAATGGGGAGCTTGAAGAAAGGAAGGAAATCCAAACAATGAGTACCTAATTGATGCCATTGTTAAAACTGAGTACTTTAGCAGTTACTTTTATCCAGAGAAACTTACAAAATGTACAAGCAGTTGAAGGCGTAGTGATACAAATCATCTAGCAATCCTGCAAAGACAAAGCAAACTTGAAGAACAAAAGACAAATGATTATTTGTACAAGTGTTAGAGTGGTCTTGCTGTTATCAAAAGACAATTTACAACTTAAGTGCATAATACAAAAGGTAATCAGTAATGAAAGGACGCTTTTAAACGTAGGTGCATAAGTAATAGAAAAGGCAATTAGTGCCTAGAAAGCAAGGTGTTTTTTTTCTAGGTACTACAAAACCATTTTGGCATTGTGCTGCAGTTGTAAAATACAATCCACATAGTTCTTAGATATTTTTCTTACCAGGTTCTTTGATTGCCAAATAGAAGGAAAAAAAATACATTTGCCATGATAACACAATTCTGAGCAGTATTTTCAATATATGATCAGTGGTGGTCCTGTGGTTGTGTCTTTCCATTGATGGATGGGGTGGAGGAGGCTGACAATGTGCTGTGAGCGGCAGGACACCTGTATATAAACAGTATACTCTTTATCAGGACAAATCCATGAATCACAATCCATAGTAGATGAATCCGTAGCAAGGGTCAAAATACAGTTGAGCAGAGTTAACTATGGATAATCAATAATCAATGTCAAAACAGAAAATAGGTCAAAACCAGGATGTACAATGTGATAAAATTTGGAAAACAAGGCAATTTGCACAGTACCATCAGCAACAATTCACAACAAACACTGACTACGTTTACATGCACATCAAATTCAATTTAAGGTCTATATTCGGGTTGCAGCAATATTTCTGTATACATGGTTGTTGTAAGTATGCCTGAGCTACTATTCCTAAATATCAAGCCTACGGTTAAGCATCTGTTAGCACCCACAATTCCTTGTTGACTGAGCGTTCGCATATATCTCCTTTCAGTGGATTTTCTGAATAAGGTGTTTACATGCAACAAATTTGCAAATAAAACAGGCATATTCCAGGGGTGGGAATCAGAATATTGTCTTAATCAGAATCGGGCAATCGGACTGTGGCGCTTACAAGACAATACTATTAGAATACTGCCAGTTGATGTGCACAGTCAATGACATACAGAAGATAAAAGAAGGCACACTAATCCCGAACCAAACACAGAACAGATGACCACAATTTGGTAACAGACCAATGATAGGATTGTGACAAAGACAGAACAGAAATGGCAACACAAATGGAGAGACTGTGACAGGTCAGTTTACCTATTAAGCTGGCAGCATAGTGAAGTATACTCTCATAGTACCTAAAGGCTCAAAATTAGCCCCAAAATATTAAATATTTTAATATAGCATTGTTTTATTGTACCTCATACAAAGAGCATAACAAATAGAGCTGAAGTAGGTGTAGGTAATACATTCTCCCGCAATATTTATAAGAGCCACCAAGTTAAGGAAGCATCAGACAAATGTCTTACTGCCAGATGGAATGTGTGCTCAGTGCACTACATGGATCTGCAAGCAGAGCTTACACTGACATCCCAGTGTTGCAGTAGGGCTTGGTTAGGGACTGACCTGATTGAGAAAGGTGTGCCACAGCTTTTCATGTGCAGGTCGCCTGCTGTTCCACCGGCTGCCACACTCTAATTATGCGTGTACACACACCTAAAAACTCCACTTGTAAAGCTTTAGCACAGACAGAATGCATTTCTGGATTACCAAATATGAATGATAAAACTGTTGGTAAAATAATCTGGATGGAGCCATCACACTGCTTTCAGTGTGCAGGAGATGCACGAGATGAGTTCCATAGACAGCATGAGTTCCATATGGTTTCGCAGTGGTTGGGTGCTGTGTACCAGGCTTCAAAACATCACAGAGTGATGACCTGCTGGGATATCTCTTTAGGGAGAGAAGGAGAACGCAGGAAAACAGGAAGTAAAAGATGGTTTGGGGATTTATTTTTTTTTATATGCATGAGGTTGTGGTCAAGTGCACATAGCACAAAAAGATAGTCAAGTGCTATATTATAGACATAAACTCAGCTATTCATTTGTTCTACAAAGACTCCTGTGCATACAGCTCGTCCTTTTCTTCCTCTGTGGTCATGTACAAAACTGGTGCTCATTCAGGGTCATAAAGCCCAGAGAAACAAGGCCACACTGCATCAAAAGCCCTCCCTGATTTATCCTCCCGGAAGCTAACAGAGTCAGGACCAGCCCATTAGGAAATGAGCCGTAACTCACAGTGACAGTCATATTCTTGCTCTTGGCTCTCTTTGGGATGGAGCAATGCAGTTGGGAGGCTCTTAGATTTGGGAAAGTGTTCTTATATGACTTCTAAGTCTACTTATGGGTTGCTGGCTGCTTCAGAGGGGCAGGTGGTTGAAAAGGCTGTGCTGTTGTGTGTCATCTTTGTGTGGGTGTTAAAGTGGAGTAATTGAGATTTCGTGTAATCCTGTTTTTACTTTTTTATGGGTTTTTTTTCCAGAAGTTATTTTTTGCTATTTCTTTATTTTCACATGAGTGCATGATTGCTAGTTCAAGTGGTGTGTGTGTGTGTGTGTGGTTGGTGGTAATGTTAGGCAAGTGGGGCTGCCATAAAATAAGGTTTAAAAAAAACACCATTAATATTAATAGAGTGAAAAAAAACCCTGCACTCCAACCCGCAGACTAAAATTACTTGCACACACAGCAGCTAGCATCTGCACTGCACCTCCTTTTAATTTAATAATTTAGCAATTCAGGATCCTAATCATCTGCATCTACTATCTTCACCATGTTATTTCATGGCATACACACCACAAAAGAAGTTGTATTTTTGCTTTGTAAATGTCACTTTGGCCAAGTATTGCTTTAATACATCATGTGACCTATATGTCATAGCCATATGGATGTAATATGATGCCCAACTGTTCATTGCCCAAAGTACACAAACTAATACATTAGCATGTGTCATGCTGTTGCTTCTTACGTCACTGGATAAATGAAGAAATAGTAGTATCTAGCTCCAACTTAAAAGGTTTAGAAAAGTCAGAAGGTGCAAGTGGAGGAGTGTTACAAAGCAAAGCTTTGACACTGTCAAATGCATGTTGACAAGGTAATACACACAGACGGGCTTAATAGGGATGTAAGGAGAGCCATAACTGCAGAATTTTTATTTTATTTTACAAAAACTCCAGTAGTATTCTGACATACCATGGAATTATTGTAACTCACACCCAAGTAAAAGAGATTGGAAAATGTTTGATGGCCATGACGTTTTCTTCCACGGAACAAACATGTCCTCATCCTACTTACTTATTACCTACTGACACCTGACCATCACACCCACATGTAGACCTTCCCCAAACATTTGCCACAAAATTGTAATCACACAATTGTATAGAATATCTTTGTATTCTGTAGCATTAGTTTTCCTTCACTGGAACTAAGAGGCCAAAACCTGTTCCAGCATGTGCACAATGCAAGGTCCATAAAGACATCTTTTGCCAAGGTAGGTGTGGAACAACTTAAGTATCCTACACAGAGCCCTGACCGCAACCCCACTGAACACCTCTGGGAAGTACTGGAATGCCGAATGCGTCCCAAGCCCTTCTAATAATCTAGGGGAAAGCCTTCCCAAAACAGCAGAGATTATTATAATTGCAAAGTTAATATATACATGGGAATAAATGTGGAAAGGGATGTTCAAAAAGCACAAATGGATGTGATGGTAAAGTGTCCACAAACTTTTGCCCATATTGTGTATTAAGATAAATTGTTGTAGATTTCAAACTCTAAATCCAACACTTTGCTAAATCCAAGGGTCAAGAAAGCTTTTCTCAACCGCTCATAAACTGTGCATAACAGTTCTACATGACTGGGCCAGTCCACAGAAAAAAGACAACGTCATTCCGGAAAGCAGCGCTATTAAATACAGCAGCCAAGACTAGGCTTTTGAACCATCAAAAAAATGTAGATGCGGCATTCTTCAAGCCAAAAGGTATTGCTGTATATTGCAGGGAGCTGTCAGGTGTGACAAAAGCTAACATTTCAGAAGCATTAATTTGCCTTTAATAAGAGTATTTCATTTTGTGGTTGCTAGATATGAAAGTTTTTGTTTCATATAGTTTTTTCCTGTACATGTACATTTTGGCACAAGGCTATATGTGTATGGTGCAAGTAGGTTTCTGATTGTCCTCTCTATAAAGAGAGAGATGATTTATTACTATGGTAAAACCATGGTTAATTATCCTTAAGGGCTGTGTCGATGCTGTCAAAGAATGCGATGATGCATACCTTCATGACAGTTTGAACAAACCTTTGAAGATTACAAACACTATGACTTATTCAACAAGGAACTGTGATGGTAATAAATACCACTGGAGTCTGCTTAGCTAACTTATCTCGATTTCATTCATTGCCACGTCCACTGCTGTGCCTACTAATGTTTAAGTATCCAAGCCCACTGAATACTAATTCCTTTCTCTTGCTTCATCACTTATAGCCTTTTAGAACTGCCACAAAAGATCTAAGCCCTGACTACTTCAAACAGCTGAGGAAACAGAGAAGGCTCATTCATTCTGCTCAGGTTTGGGATAATTACATGGCTGTTACTTAGAACCAGGATGAGCTGATGCTTGGTGTCATTCTGAGATACTCTGGAGACCGAAACCTTCTGCTCCTCAATCCTATTATCAACATGGAGTCAGTGTGTCCCAGACATGCTGCGTTAGTGGATTAATTTTGCAGTATGTTTATTTCGGATAAATAACAATATCTGAGGAAGAAGTTTTTTGACATCAGAATGGTGTGAGAGAGGGAGAGAGAGAGAGAGAGAGAGAGAGAGAGAGAGAGAGAGAGAGAGAGAGAGAGAGAGAAACACATTATCAATCAGATAAAGCACCAGCACTTGCTTATAGGAATACTGCAGCACCCACAGACTGGAATTTTTATTAAAGAATGAAAGGGACTTCCCTGGTTTCATTTCATCACACTGCCAAAAGGAAGTTGAAAACTGTCACGACACCCACAAGAGAAAAACCCTTAAAAATCTCAGAAAAAACATGGAATTAGATTTTAAACTGGAAAAAAAACCCAGTTCATTTCCCAGTTCCATGTAAATCATTTGAATAGAAATAGGTTAAAAAGAAAAGAAAAAAAAACCCAGGAACACAGAAACTAACACTGAATAACATACCATCCATCCATCCATCGTCTACAGCTTACTCCTTCTTCAGGGTCGCGGTGAACCCTTTTGCCTATCCCAGGGAGCGTCGGTCACAAGGTGGGGTACACCCTGGACAGGATGAATAACATACCAGTCACTTGAATTTTCCCTGCCCTGATTTTCTTCCCAATTTGATCACCTGCCAATTCCCACTCATCAGCCACCTCTCCCCATCATACTACAGCTACCAACCGGGGGGTGAAGGCTAACATGTGCTTCCTCCAAGATGCATGAAGCCAGGCAAATGCATCTTCCTGAACTGAATCTCCTGCTGCATCCAAGGGCAGCGTAACACATGGAGGAAAGCATTATCTACCCTCTTCCACATGACCTCACTTTTATGTTGTGCTAGTTGGAAGCTTTTGTTTGGATTATTTAATATGATCACATATTTGAACTTTTTTTTTTTTTCCATTTTATGTCACTTCTGGATTTAGCCTTTAGATTTCCAGATTTAATCTTTCTTTCTGAGAATGTAGGGTTCACATAACCATTAGCGGTTCCCTTAGAGGGAGAAATAAAGACCATTTTAGTACAATTGCGAGAACTATTTCCATACAGTGCACCAAGATCAGCTTGAGTGGAAGTTAAAATACTAGAACTCCTAAAGGCTTGCTGAGAAATCTATGAACAACTCTACAATGATGTTCCTCTTGCGAAACCCCCTACAATCCCTTTAAGGAAGAATCCCCACCAAGTCACTATAAAGAATGCTTTTTTCTTCCACAAACTTATTTTCAAGTTCGTCTGCACTGAACTAGACTCTGTCTGATTGCATATAATCATTCTCTGCTGTTTATTTTAACGGATTTTCTTCTCATGCTGATGCAGCTCACGTTATCTGACTTCTCCTTGATTTACTACTTATGCTAATGCAGCTCATGTTCCTTGACGATCATCTCGACCTCCTCTCCTCTCCTCTGCTGCTCACACCATGTAAGGATTAAAGAGCAATTAAGAGCCACTCTGCAAGTTATAGATTAGGAGGAAAGGAAGTCAATGTGGTGCTGACCTACGTCTGCAGTGTTGGGCTGGAGCAGCAGGCTGAGATCTGATCTACCAAAGATTAGATAGTGACTGGTGCCTGGTAGAAATTGGGAATTCACATGATGGCTAAATTTATGCTGACATACAGTATGTCTGAAGAGAGAATTGAGAATAGGTGTTGAACTCGTTGAACTCATTGCCAGAGTCCAGGGCAGTTTTGTGATTTTCCTGCTATAGACTGATTATTCCGACCTTTATATAATTACCAAGTTCAATAATGATTCATTACAGTAATGATACAGCACAGTGAAATTCTTTTCTTCGCCTACCCCAGCATGTTAGGAAGTTGGGGTCAGAGCGCAGGGTCAGCCATGATACAGTGCCCCTGGAGCAGAGAGGGTTA
>JAOUWY010000046.1:7542052-7558976 GCA_025728095.1 Prietella phreatophila | reverse complement strand
CACACACGTATATATATATATGTTTTTCCTTTATTTTAATTTTGTACACCCAGCCATGTGTGTGTTTGAATTTTACACCAAACATTTGAATCATTATAATGGTTTAACTTTGTGTACATGAAGACTATACAAGTGAATTTCTCTGTTTCTAGTTCTTCCCTAAACATTTCACTGCGGCAAAAGTAAACAAGCAAATGGAGGAACAGGAGGCCTCAGGAGTGCATTTGTTTAATTCTTGCTAATTTTCTGACAAATTTTTACAAATGATTTGCTTTGAAGACCATTAAAAGCTGAACATTTTGCCATCTTGGACCTCACCCATTTGTTTTTTTGTTTGCACAGGAGTAGAGTGACACTAGTATGTAGACAGTGCTTTGGTATAGAGGAAGGACTTCTGCTCATCAGCAAACCTTTTTGTTGTTGTTGTTGTTATTATTGGATCAGTTAATGTTACACACTCATATGGCTACCAGATGAGTTAACAGTAAATGCACACTTATTTTCTACTTCACTCTGTATCTCAAACTATCTCCTTTAAAAGGCACACTGATTCTACCATATGATATCATTGTTCGGTGATAAAAACCTTTTTCTTTTTTAAATAGTGCACTACAAATAATTTCTTGACAGGTTAGAGAACTGAGTGTTTAGTTCTCATTCCTTAAAAACAAGAATAACATTCATTCGCCTTATTGTCCTTCACGCAGAACATTAAATCATGCTAAATCTCTTTGAAAAAAAAAAAGAAAGAAAAAAAAAGACAAACCATTAAATCTATTGTTTGCATATATTGTCATTCCTATAACGTATAGGATTTTGAGTCTCACAATTATATTCTATATATTATACCATAAATCTTTTAGTATAATCTAGATCTATTTACATTAATACATAACTGCAAGTGTGTAGTTCTGAATGCTAAGTCCTATAGCTTTGGAATTTTACAGTAACTAACTAATGGCAAGTCCATGGGGAAAAGAGAGATGGGCTACTGTACTGTATGACTCATGCTGTTTTAGGTTGTTGATTATTTGTGCAGCCAGTACAATTTATCATCATGCTAATCCTGCATAATGTAGCATCTCACAACCTAATGTGACCGCTTAGAATTACTGCAGAAGAAAATTGAACTATTTCTCCTGTTCGTCATAAATTACACTACAATCACATTTAAAATCAGTGTAATGCCCAAACTCAGCATTAAGAACTATTTTCAAACTTCCAGCCCTCAGACTTCACTTATTGTGTGCCTCCATCATTCCTTCGGTTTGTAGGAAGATATGTCTCGCATGCAGTTCAGTACGATAAGTAGAAGAGGAAGCAGAAGAAGCAGAAGCAGAAGAACAAGAAGCAGCAGCACACCTCCCCCTTGTGGTCACATTTTTGTAGAGCTGTTTGTGCAGTGGAAGTGTGAGGAAAGTCCACTGCATAGTGTTTCTCCAGAGTTTCTACAGTGATGGCTGGGCATCCACAGTTGTGAGAACTGATAGATAGCTAAACCTTACTGTTTTAACTGAAGTGCTGAATAAATGAGTGTTTCTTCATTCCTCCGGTGCAGCAGGAAGCAGCATGCCCTTCTCTCTCAGGTGGTTGCGCAGCGTGTTGAAAATGCTGAGCTGTTGTGCGGGCTGCAGGACCAGCAGCTGCTGTAACACCTTACTGGGGTTCGGACCCCTTAAAGGCAAAACAGCAAGTTAAAAAAATAATAAAATTATTTTCTTATTAAGAAGATCCTGAATCTATTTAGTAAACTGATATTTATTACATTTTTATAATTGTATGAATTTATTTTTAAACAGGATCAATAATTTCACCATCCACAAATTGTCAGATTGTGCAACCATACGTTAATAAAAAAAATACCATATTATACCAGTTATTTGCTACTACACAAAAAGAATTGTATACATTTACATTTATCCATTTAGCAGATGTTTTTATACAGTGACTTACAAACGAGGAAATACAAGGAAAGTGAGATCTCAAGCAGAGAACAATACAAATAGTGTGACCATTTTTACAAGATTTTGAATAATTATACACTAACTGATGCTCTAAAAATGCATTCACATACAGGCTGTATTGTAGATCAAGTTTATACGTCATGTATTCAGGAATGGATTACCAGACCTGTACGGATCGACCGATAATCGCTTTTACCGATATTTAAGCATTTTTCTGTAATTGCTCATCGCTTAAAAAAAAAAAAAAAAAAAAATCGGATCCACCGTCTTGAGAATTGCACGCAGGGTCACTATAACAGCCCTTAAGGAACAAATTAGATGTCTTACGTAAATGCTTGATATGTAGTTTAAGCAGCTCGGTGCTAAGAAATACAGACAAACTTTAGTAACAGTGCACTTTTTAATTTTCTGCACTCTTTCACACCACTTTATTTATTGGTGTATAAATAAAGAGTTTTGTTTTGTATGTAAGTAGGAAGCGAAATTAACAAAATTGCCATAAAACGGTTTGTTCAGTGGTGTTTTCATCATTGTGTCAAAAACAGAAGTAAAACAATAAATAAATATCGGTTTGGGATATCGGGTTATCAGGCACAAACATGCAAATATCAGTAATAAAAAAAAAAAATCAATATCGGTCGATCTCTAGTGAAAAGCAAGTGGCCTAATTTCTGCTACCTTCTGCATACTACTACAGTGACCCGAATACTCCTAATGCATGTGCAATGTACTAATATCTGCATATTTTGTGTGTGTATTTGTTAGACTGTGGGGCGATCAGGGATCCCTGCATTCATCCCTGTGTGGTGGGATGTGAGGAGTGGCCCTGATCAGGTTCCGGCTCAGAGGCACACAATGTAATAATCCATCCCTGTATGTATTTATAAAATAATTTTAATAATAGATCTAGTGACAAAAATGTGACTATTTAGAACTTGTGTAGTATGCTGGAGTAGTTTATCTTTATGATGAAAAAGACGTTTAATAACCAGTATGCATGGTGAAGACCCCATGAGCTTACACACTCTTACCTGATAAAGCTTGCTATGTAAACATGGACAAATGTGGCCATCAGATACTGACAGTCAAAGCGGTCCATGATACCGCCATGTCCAGGGATGGTGTCTGCAAAATCCTGTTGAAACAATCAATTATGTTTTACATGTTACATCTTCTTCCATCTCATTTTCATTTCAACTGCAATCTAAATAAACTTTTACATTGAGGAGAGATGCACTGATTTGATGTTCTGTATTGGCATGAAACACTGGTTTGGTATTGGAAATAAACAGCTACAGCTACGTTAAATTCAATGTGGACAGAATTTAAGCCAAGGCACGGAGTGATAACGTTACCATAATAAGAAAAACGGTCAGACTTACTTTGATTTTAAAAGCTCTTTTGAATCCACTGGCAAAAAAGCCACCGAATGGTCCGATCAGTGAAGCAAACGAGGAGAGAGCGATGCTGTGAATCTGAAATGGGTATAGGTTCACCGTTTTCTGTAGAGAAAGAAACAGACAGAAGGAGGGTTTGATATAACGTAACCCTCTAAAGCAAACTGTTGTTTTCCCATCAGGTCTTTCAACTATTATAACCATAGCCTGTTTATTTTTATTGTCTTTAGGTTATTGAAAACTGTATATTCTTTATGCCTACTGGGTCCAAATGAGTCATCTCACTGAACCCTTTGATTCTTTTCATCATACAGATGAACATTTCTTACCCATCGCAGGACATTCTGCACCACCACAGGCAGGGTGTACTCCTGCATCACAAACAGGTCTGAGGGTTCACACTCCACAGCAAAACGATTAGTCTCACTGTTGTACTCTACTGGACATACAAAGTACTGGTACTGCGCCAGCAGGTAGGCAAACTGGAATGCAAAGAAACACTGCATATAACCGTTGCATAATTCTCCTGTTGTTAGTATTCTACTCTTTAACATGATGAACTTACAATGAAGCCAAAGACAACTGTGGAGAAGAAGCCTCCAATAAAGCCTTCCCAGGTCTTCTTTGGAGAGAGCTGAATGGAAAGAGTGTGATTTTGAAAGTGGTTGCACATATTTCTTGCCACACATTTGCTATAAGTTATCTACAACATCTTAACCTTATACAATGACGTACCTTAATCAGAGGTGTTCTTCCAAAGAAGAAACCAAACAGGTAAGCCATGATGTCATTACAGATGACAATCGATATTGGTACAATAAACCTGTTGCACAGAAAAAGTGTTTATATTCACATTATATTCAACCTGAGGCAACCTGAGTAAACACAAAATACAGTTTTTAAATGATAATGTTATTCATTGAAGCAAAAAGGTTATCTAGTACCAACTGGGCCTGTGTGAAAATGTATTTGCCCCCATAGTTAATAATTCCCCCAAATCTATAAAACTGTATTCATAATGGGGTTCAGCTGGACCAGACACAACCAGGTCTGATTACTGCAAAACCTGTACAATCAAATCAACACTTAAATAGAACTTTTTTAACAGCATGAAGTTGGTTAAAAGGTCTTACCCAGTAACACACTATGGCAAAGCTGAAAGAAATTCCAGAAATGATGAGGAAGAAGGTGATTGAAATACATCAGTCTGGGAAGGGTTACAAAGCTATTTCAAATGCTCTGGAACTCCATAGAACCACAGTGAGAGCCATTATCTCCAAATGGAAAAAACCTCAACACAGTAGTGAACCTTCCCAGAAGTGGCTGACCTTCCAATATTCCTCCAAGAGCACAGCAACTACTCATCCAGCAAGTCACAAAAGACCCAAGGACAACATAAAAGGACCTACAGGCCTCTCTTGCATCAGTAAAGGTCAGTGTTCATGACTTCCATGGCATGCAAGGAAGAGTGGTGAGGTGAAAACCACTGCTAACCCAGAAGAACATTAAGGCTCTTCTGAATTTTGCCAAAACACACCTTGATGATCCACAAAAGAGAGAATGTTCTGTGAACCGATGAGTTGAAAGTGGAACTGTTTGGAAGACAGGGGTCCCGTTACATCTGGCATAAACCAATCATAGAATTCCGCAAAAAGAACATCATACCTACAGTCAAGCATGGTGGTGGAAGTGTGATGGTGTGGGGATGCTTTGCTCCTTCAGGAACTGGGCAACTTGTAATAATTGAGGGAAACGTGAATTCTGCTCTTTACCAGAAAATCCTAAAGGAGAATGTCTGGCCTTCAGTCCATAAGTTGAAAGTCCTAGAACTAAGTGAAACACTGATCTCCAGTTATCGGAAGTGTTTGGTTGCAGTTATTGTTGCTAAAGGTGGCACAAGCAGATTTTAGGTTAAAGGGGACAACTGGTTTTTCACATCAGTGATAGGTGTTGGATAACTTTTTTTGCTCCAATAAAAATAAATAAATAAATACTGTATTGTGTGTTTATTCAGGTTGCCTTTGTTTTATGTTGTATTTCGTTTGAAAATCAAAAGCTATTTAGTATGAAACATACTCACACACCCATTCATACACTACAGACAATTTAGCCATGCCAATCAGCCTACCATGCATGTCTTTGGACTGGGGGAGGAAACCGGAGTACCTGGAGGAAACCCCCGCAGCACGGGGAGAACATGCAAACTCCGCACACACATGGCCCCAGCGGGAATCGAGCCCCGGACCCTGGAGGTGTGAGGCGAACGTGCTAACCACTAAGCCACCGTGCGCCCCACTCTTCATTACTAAACTAAAAATTGTAATTTTTGTAAAACTGCTGTGGTATAAGAGGAATAAATCAGTCAAGGACATGCAGTTATCAGAAAATAATCAACTTTAGGGAGGTAAGAGTAACTCTGATTCATGTTGTTGATTATTTTCCTACAACAGCATGCCCCATCATATTATATTCCATATATAGGTAGCTTTGGGAGTTTTGAGATCGAATAAATTTTCGGACATATAACATAGATGCAGGAGGAACTCCAAAACATCCACGCTGAACAGAATGGAACAAAGACATGCAGTGAAGAAATATTCTGACTGTTTCAATGTGTGAGTGGAAAAACCTGCTTACCAGATCATTCCTTCAAAAAGGTTCTGAATGACTAGGTGAGACTGAGTTACCACAATCAACAGAGTCACATGGGTCCAAGCAAACTGGAATGGCAAACACACACACACACACAGACAAACATACACACTTTTAATGGAACAGCAAGGACAACATTTGGCTGATGGGGACAATGAAGTTAAAATAAGTCTATTAAAATACCCTTAAACAAGCATATACTGTTACAAACGTTCACAATAGTTCATTAATATGTACAGCGATAAAAGGATGGACAGTCAGAAGTGTGGTATCTTTGTGGAGGTGAGAAAAAAACAGCACAGATTATTTGTTTATAAATTACTAAGATAACAATGATCTCTGATTTTACCAAATTAACACAGTTACACATATTACAATTAGGCACATGGGAACAAAAAAGCCTCAGACGTCTACGTCACTACGCTACGGTAGTGCGTATGAGGACTAGCAAACCTAGGTCAGATGTACATCTGCATTCAGTAGCTGGTTCTGTTTTCCAGTGAAATAAACGCAGTTTAAGGAAGTAATGTGTGAGATAAATCTACTTTTAGTGTTTGCGAGTTTGCAACTAATTGATAACACTGGCACTTCTGCAGCCGATAGATCCGTCACTCTAACTGAAGCACGGTCATGTTGCTGAGTAACATTCAGCACATAAACCTCATCACAAAGACACGGAGTGGTTTACATACACATCTATTTTCATATATTTACACATTGAAGTGCTTCTAAAATTGCCAAGTAAACAAGACTAAGTGAGGAGATTTGTATCCGTGTTAGTGCGTGCATGCTGTATCAGAGGTACACACCATATAAAACTGCAGGCGGTAATGCTTCTTCACTAAGCTCAGAACAAACATGCAGAAACCTGTGAAGAGCAAATAACATGCAGTCAGTTTTCCCTGAACATCGGGGAGTTTTAATACACAATAAAAATAAAAAAAAAAACTTACAAAATAGAGACGTGGGAAAGATTCAACATACGGTATTAGGTATAAGGATGGACTTAGACAATCAAATAAACAACCACTGTTTGCAACTGTGGTGAGCAGAAAAGCATCTCAGAAACTGGACAAAATGTTGCCAGTTCAGAAGCGGCAAGCCGACGTGGCTGTTGTAGCCTGTCCGCCTCACGGTTTGGCATGTTCCGAGATGCTTTTCTGTTCACCACGGTTCTAAAGAGTGGTTGTTTGAGTTACTGTAGAATTCGGTGAGTGTATACAGTGAATGCTAGGTGAGTGCCCAACTGAGTAAAATGTTCCATGCTTGAACTAAAGAGAGCTTTACTGTAGTCAGAGCCATGTCTGAATTACATTTAGTTACCCATCAGATCGTATAAAAATGCATTAATATCTGTGTTCAGCCATGCTGGTTGTAATAAATGTACCTGAATTTTACACAGGCCCTACTGTTGTTTCTAAACAATTATATTAACATGAATCCAGACTTTCAAAATAGCAAGTTTGTTATCATCCAATAAAAAGACTGATCAAAACGGCCAAAACAACTTCACTTTGATTCAACCAAAAGAGTTTTTTTAAGCAACCTGCAATTTGAAACTCCAAACAGTTGTTTGTTGTTGTTTTTTTTAACTGCCCTTCAAACTCACCTGCCAAGTACAATGTGAAAGAAATGAAGCGATGATAACGAACAAGGAACTGCAACGGTTCCTCCCTTTGGACTAATGCACCGAAGTAATCTGCTACCGTCTCCCCATAAAAGAAGTAGTTCACACAAATCAAAAAGTACCTGAAATGTAGAGCAATATTTTTATTAGTGTCCATTATCACCATATTGTTTTTAAAACATCAGTAGAATTTCATTGGGTTTGCCGCTCTATTACAAATACTCTGAAATGTTATTGTTTGGTTAAAGTGGGAGTCAGAGCTTTACAGTATGTCAGGCTCCAACTTGGAAGTACACTTTGCTCAAATCCAGTTAGTCACTAGTTTATTTATGGGCAAATATGGTGGAAGGAAGTGTGTGTGTGTATTTGTGAAATTGGGTGACTAAAGTAGGGTTTCCATCTAACCTGCTTTTATGCAGCCAGAAAGGGCAGATTCGGAGAAATGATTGAAAATTTTCTACAAAAAAGTGCTTTTCACTAGGCTAGAAAGTAGGAAACATGGCTTATAGAAAGAGATTAGATCATCACCCCACCAAAGGATATCTGCCCTTGTCTACTTCATCAATAAAAACTCATTTTCACTTACCAGCTCAGTGTTCTGAACCACGGAAGTTCGTAGGAATGGTAAACTCTATAGCCGATGGTTATAATCTCATGAAAACACTTGATCTGAACAGTCATAACCTACAAAAAACAAACAAACAAAAAAACCAATTATTTGAATGGATAGTTTATTATAAACAAATCAGTTTAGGGCCCAGTATTTCACAGGAGCTAAAATCCTACTAAAATTTTACTGCTCAGCATGTCTAGAGCTTTTCGGCTGAATAAAGCATTTTATACCACAGAGCTGTTGAATTCTTCAATCTGCTCGGTCAGAAGGTGTTGATTAATTTACTATAAACAGCGGCTCTGACTGCAAGGTGAATATTAATGCGCTCAGTGTTTACAACAGCTCATTCACAGGGATTGGTACAGCGGATGCTACATATAACCTAATGATAAACTGATTCAAAAACATGCAAAGAAAAAAAATGATATGGTGAAGTGTTCTTTATAGGGAGAAATTTATTTAACATTTACGAAGCTGTATCTGGTAACAATGATTTATGTCACAGGAGAGTCTTCAGGACAGAGGACTTTATCCATTTTCTGGATAACATGAAAAGCTGCATTTTGTCTTAATGCATTCAACAGTGGGGGAAAAGGACATGACCGTTAAACATGAATACCAGGATCTAACTTGTTTTGTGGATGTTTCAAAACATTAAATGTTACTAGAAATGGATTTTTAAAAAGTCATTTTTGTGGTATAAGAGAAATGAATCACTTTGGTATCAACTTGGGGTAGTAACAGTAACTCTGTGCCCCATCACACCATCTTATTGTTGATTATGTTCCTATACCAGTATGCCCCCAAAGGTTTTACTACTTACACTATGAACTCTTTTGGAGTCACAGTTAGGTACCATGTGTTGTCTTGATTGTTTACCAATACAGAAAGTGATGGGGGTAAAATGCATACTTACCACAAATATAAGCATAATGGGTCCCAAATAGATGATAAGAAAGAAGCCTATGATCATGGTAAGTGATAAAATCCCTCGTACCCACCAGTTCTTCCACCTGTATGAAGAAGACAAAAAACATTATGTAACACGTGTCTTAGTCCTAAGACTTTTTTGCACGAACATGCTTTCTTCAACTCCTTATTGAATCCCCAATGAGCCTAGAATCAGGGATGTGACAGCAGGGAAACGATCAAGACAAGCAATGAGGAGGACATTTGATTTAATCTTTGGACCTGCCTGATCTATCCTGATTCCCTACTTGTTGTTGAGTTCTCAAATTGGAAATCATTCGCTGTTGCTGAGGATGGTCCCACATGGACAGCCAAAGATCAATAAGATTACAGAGGATGTTACAACCAAGATGATAGCTCTGTCCATCAGTGTACAGCTGATAACTTGAACAAAACAGACTTCATGTGAAAACTATAATAAATTTATATTAGTGAACAATTGCATTTTTGACCATGATATACAAAGTTATAGAAGGGAATGATTTCGAACTGCTTGATTTGTCACCCAGATGAGGATGGGTTTCCTTTTGAGTCTGCTTCCTCAAGTCTAAGGTTTCTTCCTCATATCATGCCTCTTCCACCATTGCCTCTGGCTTGATCATTAGGGATACACATATGTTTAAAATGTATATATTTCTGGAAAGATGCTTTATGAAAATGTCCATTGTTAAAAGCACTGTACGAATAAAATTAATTGATAGCAGGGAAACAAAAGGGAGAACATTTGTTTAAAATAAATAAATAAAAAATGTTTAAAAATCATGTTGAATAAGTGTTCCCAATTTTGTGGAGTGTGTCTAAATTAGACTTTGTCTACCTCCCTAACTCCATAAATAAATCCTGGAACAAGAATTAGGAAGCCTAAACTCCACATAGAAACAGAGAGTATAAATATTTCTCTGTTGAAATGTGTGGGTGGTTTCCAGTCTGGTGTCCAGAAGCATCACATACAAGCATAAGATTGCAAAATGAGTGCACTGCATAACTAAAGAATGAAACAGCTTTTTACTCTTGACCTTAAGTACGAATCCTACATGATTCAGAGGAGCCATTAAAACCATCATGTGTTGCAAGAGATTAAAAACTTCTGGTAAATAGCACACCTCTCTATTACTGTTGTTTACTATTACAAACAAGTGTTTTTCAAATCTGAATTCACTTCTTGAACACACTTTACACAATCAAATTGTGTGGTTTTTTTTGTTTTGTCTTGTTTGTTTGATACAAATACTAATGCCAAAACATTCAAAATGAAAGACAAAGAGCAACACTGAATTTTGTGGCCCAGGACATACTTCAGTAACATCAATCCCAAATCAAAGCATATAACATACAGTGATGATTTCATTTTGACCTTTTACTTAAAGGACAAATCCAAACATGGCAGGACTTGTGATTGCATTTCACCATCCTTATGAAGCCACAGCTTCTCCTTTGAAATCATTACTCATTCTTAACCCCAAAGAGAAGATGTTTATGAAAAAAGCCTGTAGATGGATAACAGAAGATTTTCTGTTTTCTAGGCAGATCGAGTGTAATATGCCATCAGTGTGGCAGTGACGGCTTGGCGGTTAAGGCTCTGGGTTACTGATTGGAAGGTCGGGGGTACTACCAAGCTGCCACTGTTTGGCCCTTGAGCAAGGCCCTTAACCTGCTCTGCTCTGTATCATGGCTGACCCTGCGCTCTGAACCTAACCTCCTGAAACTTTCTTCTGAAAGTGCTGAAAAGGCAAGACCAAAACATTGGAGTTTGAGATCAAAAGATGAATATGAGACAATAGATCAGAATTTCATCTTTCAGTTATTGATAATTACATCTAGATGTGTTAAACAGCTCAGAACATGGCAAATCATCTTTGAGCCCACCCATTTTTCAAGTGATCAAAAAAAAATTAACATGTGACTGACAGGTGTTTCTTGTTGCCCAGATGTGCCCTGTGAAATTGTTTAAACAATTAATAGCTCCAAATCTCTACTCTTGATTTGAGCATTGTGAAGACTGCATTCATTGTTAAAAAGGATAAACTAACATGAAGACCATAGAGCTGTCTATGGGAGAAATAAATCTTATAGAGAAATGCATCCATTCTAATTGGGAGGAACTTTATAATGCAGCAAGACCCAAAACACACTTCCAACAGAAGAATGCAACAGTTTGATGATGTTAGTTGGTTGCCGGCTTGATGAAACTATTGCAAGCAAGGAATATGCCACCAAATATTAAGTGCACTTTATCTCACTACACTAGAAAAGAAACAACCTGAAACTTGCTACGAGTCGACTGTAGCCGCAATCACTAGGCTTACTATTTGGTCATTTTTTTTAAACTTAATTAACCGTTAACAAGGTCAGGAACGCTGCTAAACTGAAGTTGGGACTGTAAATAAATGTAACAAGTTTTTAGTTGTAATTAAGCTCATACAAAACTTTAATAGAATGATATAAACTACATGTGCATGTGCTCTGTGGTAAACAGCAGTGGGGATATTTACTGAATTTGTGTATAGTGAAGTAGCCTTGATAAACAAACCTAGTTTCATTTTTTCATTTAAATCTCTATTCAAATTTAGCGAGCAAAGGCAATCAAGGTTTCTGTTTGGCAGTGCAGACCAGGGACGCCAAGATGCATCTGAAAGAGGACGGTTTATTGCTCTGCTTTGAAGGTTATTAAGGTTCGTATAAGATAATTGATAGTCATTGCAATAGTTGGAAATTATCGGCGATTTTCATAAAATCACCCCAAGACTATGTTATATAAGGTTGAGTTATGAAAATGTCCATTTCATTGAACACAAGTGTTCCAATGTCTAACGAGTGTCCTCATTGCTCTAGAAAAAAAAAGGATTCAATTCTAGTTTAGGTCATGATTTTAAGGTTTAATCTGATACAACCTAGTAATAGCATGCTGTTATTGGAAAATTATTTATTCCTCTTATATCACAGAAATTTGCTAACTACTACATTTTTTTTAGTCATTTACAGTTATGTTTAATGATGTGGAATGCTTGCAAGTTCCTGTTATCACTTATGCTATGATTTTTGAACATTATAAAATTAATAAGACCAAAAAAAAAAATTAAAAATGCCAAGTTATCGAGAAGCCATGAAGCCTTTTGCCCTGAAGACTTTCCCAGTGTGGGAAAAGTATATATATACTTTTATAAAGTACTGAAACCAGAAACTCCTTCCATAAATGTTAAATAAACATCTCCTTACAGTAAACTTATCCATCCATCTATTTTCTGTACCGCTTAATTTATGCAGGGTTGCAAGGAGCCTGGAGCCTATCCCAGAGGAAGGGGACACCCTGGACAAGGTGCCAACCCATTGTAGGGCACAACCACACACACACTCACACACTATGGACAACTTAGAGATTTTAATCAACCTAAAACGAATGTCTTTGGACTTGGGGAGGAAACCGGAGTACCCGGAGGAAACCCCCTAAGCACAGGGAGAAGATGCAAACTCCGCGCACACAGGGCAGAGGTGGGAATTGAAGAGATTTGACTACAGACATTTGACTACATGCTGCTTAACAGCATGCAGTATTGGCTGAGGTGTGTCTGTAATAGGAGAGGTGTGTTGGAATGACATCCCAAGGCTCTAAGGTGTTTAGCATGCTTCTGAAATAATTGGACAACATATAAGGATATAAGGGGTTTTTCACCTGAATTTCTCCTCATGGATTCGGTCATATGTAAAATCTATGTCACGTTGTGCAGTCAAGGGCATTTCTAGTTTACAGGTCTTCATTGCTACTGGTATTTATATGCATTACAAAAGGTTTTTAATCCACACTGACAGACTGGCTATAAGAAAAGCAGAAATGTGATTCATTGATTACTGATTGAACTGGCACAGTAAAAACCGAGCAGTAATAATACCAGGCTGTGACATAGCCTGAAAATCAGCTTTGAACGAACAGCAATAAAAGATCCCACTCTGCTGACTTGCAGGAATGTGGGTGTGTAAAATGGCACAGAAGCACACATTCCCACTGAAGGTACTTGTTCATTCACAGATTAGGATAGTGCTCATGAAGCGAACAAAGCGACCACAGTTAAAAAGATGGGTAGGGCTGCAGTGCAGTAAAACATTCTCAGTGTGGGGACATGTTAGAGGACAGATGCTGCAAGTCATCCAGGAAGGCATGGAGCATATGCGAGATACTGTCAATAAAAGAAAGCGAGGCTGAGAGAGAGAGAGAGAGAGAGAGAGAGAGAGAGAGAGAGAGAGAGAGAAAGAGAAAGAGACGAGTCATCAGAAATGGTGACAAACCCAGGCGCCTCCATTCAGCAATATTCCATGCTGCAAATCCCACTGAGCGGAGCACGAATGCTGATCGCCCCCCAGCGGAAAGATCCTATTAATCCTGTTGCAATTGTGATGCCATGTTGATTTAGCATTTCATCACCATTAAATAGTGAATACCATGCTATCTGCATTCTTATTTGTATAAATGTGGCTTTCTGAAGAAGGCAGGTGTGTGCAGCATTGCTCTCGGACAGCAGTTGTTTCAGAATGTAGAAGATCCCCAAGAACAAGTGGATAGTTGTTGGATAGCAGGGAATAATTTTTGGTATACTGGTTATTCAATGACTACGTTTACATGGACAGCAATAATCTAATTATTGACCTTAATTACCTTAAGTAAGGTAATAATGTGATTAAGGTGTTTACATGTCTGTAATGCACGTCCATAATACGATTAAAACAGGAATACTCCACCTGTCTTAATTCGATTAGACCTTAATTAGATTAAGGTTGGTGTTTACATGGTAATTTCTTAATCAAAGTATGGTCTTAATTAGATTAAGAGTGGATTATTGTTGTCCATGTAAACGCAGCTAATGTTTGATCAGGGGGAAAAAACACAAAGGCAGTGAAATGCCAGTGAAGGTGCAACTTTGCCTGCAGGGAATATGGGTATTATTTTATGTAGGTATATAGGCGCATCCAAATGGATAATTGATTTAGATTTGTTAGAAATACAAGGGTATCTAAATGTCCTCCAACACACAGCGATTATTATATATTTTTAAGTCCCCATGAAATCAAAATGGAAGTGTTGTGGCTTTTAGTATGAACAATAAAAATAATATGAAATTTACAGTCTCTCTCTACCACCGATGCGGATCGAGAATTGTAATGACATCATTCTGCACTTCAGATTTTCTGTCCAATCAAACGCTCTCTAGAATCTGAAGTGTCAATCCATGGTACAGCTGTCGAGTACGGCTTAGGCTGTGAGGTAAGCGAAAAACTATAGGCTGTTTAAAAAGGGGGAGGGGCCACTCAATATGTCCCGCCCTGACTTGCTGTTTCAGTGGCAATTAAGTCACAGACTGAATAACACGACGCATTTCAAGGTACTTCAAGGGGACTTGAATGCTCGAAGTAAAGCGAACCTAAAGTGACGTTAAATAAAAACTTGATTACATGTACGATGTGTTTTATTTCATTTCGATCTATTTATAATAAAAATACAAGGAAGAAGTATTGTGATCCCTATCATAAATACCATAAAACTGACACACCTACGCAGTCTTTCTTGGTTCTGTTATATTTTCTTGTTTTGAAGTTACAGGTTACAAGGCTTGACAATGACAGGGTTACCTGGATGACAGGCCCTCCAGGGCTTTGTTGAGACATTGTGGAGTGTTGTCATTGGACAGCGGCACGTCAGGAGTGTCTGCTTTACACTCGCCCTCCATGTCCCCTTCCCCTTCACTGGCCAGGCCAAGTCGGTCATCTCCATCTGCTTCCTGCACACAGAACACACACACAAACCCAATTTGTTAGCTTGCCCAATTTGAAGTTTGAAATGCAATGTTAGCTATCCAACTGGCTAAAAGGGCTTAAGAACTGGCTAACAACACAAATGTCCCAATGAGAATACATCAGCTAACCATCAGTCACAACCGTCCCATCAAATTAGAAAAAAAAGCCAAAACTCCATCACACCTGAATCCATTTTCTTTTTATAGTATGTCATCAGATTCTTTCACTTTCTCATTCCTATTTGGTTTGTTTACACTCTCACACGCTTTCATTCTTTCCCTCTTATTTGATTGTCTGCGGCTCCTGCCATTCACCACGTAATGGACATTTTTCAGCTAGAGATGATGTTCGATGTATCAGAGCTGGCGTATAAAGCCTGCATACAAATTTCCTTCAGTCACAACACATACTGTTTTTCACGCGATTAGAAAAATCAGTTTTCATTTTAAAAAAAAATACGTAGCTTCAAGAGCAATACTGACTAACACGGTCATTACTGCACACTTATAGCTACAATCAGCCTTCTACCACAGCAACACACTGAAGGGCCTGTATGAAAATCACAGCATGCAAATTTACCTGTGAATGACACACAGACAAAGTAATAGTCCTGCACTTTCGTGACCATTTCTCAGGGACCAAAAGCCATGCAAATGCTAGGCAAATTAAGAGCAGACAGAAAAGCAACGCCGCTGAACACGAGCTGGCGTGATAAAGTGAAGCAAAGTTCAAACCCGACTCTTGGGGAGGTCACCTACTATCTTTTTCCTTCTCTACTTGGAGAGGAGTGATGCGTCAGAGAAGGAACAGAAGAGAGTATGCTTTAACACTGTAGCAGTGACAATCAGGAAGACGTGTCCTGGATGTACTTGCAGGACGCTGAGAATCGTATGATCAGAAGGATACATGTGAATGGGAATTTTGCGCAGTTTTTAATCAAACACAAACATAAAACAATGTTCTTAAGGCTTTTTTTAAACAGCCTGGCCATGGTTAGTTCTACTTATCTATCTGATAATTATTGACACTCTATTCAATGTCTGTACACTGTAGCCATGCTAATAAAGTGGGGCTAATTTGTAACCACTCACCATGAAACCAGACACTATATAGAGCAGCCTGCTTGAAATATGTATGGGGCGGTGTGTAACACAACATGTGGAACTCCCGCTCTGGCTGTTTTTCTTATAAAGTTCAACAACATTCAATAGCAGCCAAACTTCCTAACTAACATTAAAAACATATTACAGGCATATATAATTTGCCGGTGTGTGTGTGGGTACATGCTTTCGTTCCAGGGAAGCAGTTACACACACATGAATAAACATGTTACCAAATTATCGAACATCAACATGAACCCTTAGCATGCTTGGTGATCCAATGATGAGGTTTCATCAATTTATGATGGTTTTAGAGGCTTCTGAAACTAGCCAATCGTGTGCCTCTGTGAGCTCATGTATGTGGAAGAATGCAGATAGTGCATTCCTCCCTATGAGTACAAGTTTGAAAAGATGGGATTGGTTAGCTTTGTGTGTCTCAAAGGATATGCATATATACACAGAGTGGCAAGAAAAAGTATGTGAACCTTTTGGAATTTCATGGTTTTCTGAATAAATTTATCATAAAATGTGATCTGGTCTTCATCTAAGTCAGAAGTACTGACAAATATAATGTGACTAAAAGAATAACACAAACAAAATTCTGATCTTTCATGTCTTTATTGAACATGCTCACTCAACATTCAAAACGGCAGTGGACAAAGTAAGTGAACCCTTAGAATGAATAACTGGTTGACCCCCCTTGGCAGCAATAACCTCAACCAGGCACTTCCTGTAGTTGTGGATTCAATTCAATTCAATTCAATTTTATTTGTATAGCGCTTTTTACAATAGTCATTGTCTCAAAGCAGCTTTACATG
>JAOUWY010000046.1:7506251-7516418 GCA_025728095.1 Prietella phreatophila | reverse complement strand
GTGTGTGTGTGTGTGTGTGTGTGTGTGTGTGTGTGTGTGTGAATGGGTGAATGAGACACAGTATAAAGCGCTTTGGAACTGCTAAGGTTAAAAAAAGCGCTATATAAGTGCAGACCATTTACCATTAAAATCAGCCTTATAAAAACTAAGAAGAGACAGAGCAGGGATTTGTGGGTTATTTTTGTGCTCGTATCCGTTTGGTCAAGCACCTGTTTGGGGATCTGGCCAAAGTTGTTGATGAAGCCGATGGTGGCCGTCTCTTTCAGAGGGTCATTGATGTTGTAGATGTCAACTTGGCCCTCATAGAAGAGATGGTGGAACACGTTTACAGCCTCCACTGCTGGAGGGCCCTGCTGCTTGTAGCCAAATATGAGGTCAATCCATTCATGAAGGTGGGCACTGACATAGTCACACTCTAACGCCTGGCGAGACACATGAGCAGAAACATAAACACAAATATAAATGTCTTCGTCTCAAGTTCATTGTTTGTTAGAACACATTTGACGTTTTTGGGCAGATTTTCCAAATTACGTGAATGTGTGCGTTTCTTTACTGTTACTGTTCTACATATATGAATGTAGCAAGATCTGATTCAATTCATAATTGTCGCACAATCCAATATAAATGATGTGAACGCCTTATGCTGTAATGAAGTGAAGGCGAAGTGATGTTTTTCACCTGTCTGTGAACCCTGATGAACTCTCTTGGATCTCCTTTGGCCCATGGAGGCAAAATTACATCCCCCAGTCTAGTGCCATTCTGTTTACTTCCTGTATCACGACAAGAATAATCCACACACAATGTCGCGTTAACCTCTGTGCACACCAAAAATGAGCTCAGGAACCGTGACAAAGAATGTCTGCTACCTAGGTCAAAGTTATTTGAGTTGAGCAGGAACTCCGGGAGGTAGAAGAACTCCGGGATTAGCTCCTTGACGTCGGCCATGTTGTGTTTGGAGGCAGAGAGCCAAGCTTCCCGTACGCTGTGGAACATCCTGTCGGCCAGATCAAAGTGACCCCCCTGCAGAGGGGAAAAAGAACAAGTAGAAACAAATATACAAAAGCGCTGAAACAAGCCACTGGCTATAAATTCACATGCAGACTCCTCTAGTCACAAAAACCTGTCAAGCAGACTGAAGGCATCCTGATATATGACTGTCTACTCTCTCTGAATAACATGACTGAGAAAAAACAATGCAGTGTAAGTACACGTACCAGAGTGAAAGGAAGATGCTCTTATTGTGCAGACAGTTTGTCTCAAAGTTGTTCCTAAAACTGCAGTGTGGATAAAGTGGGGGGAAAAAAGACTACCTGCAGGGCCACAGACTACAGAGTGCTCTTCCTCCTTAATGACTGCAGTTGGATGTGTTAAATGACTTCATTTCTGCAGTTTAATAATCCCAAAATATGCGAACTACACAATTGTAACAGTGAATAATAAGAAATAAAACACTTTGGGACACGCTGATCGAGGAAAATAATCAGTGATGGAATTTTGTGACCCTGAAGTTGATTATTTTCTATAAAAGCACACTCTGAATTGTTTTATTACTCATATACCACATCGGTGTTCCAAAAATGACCATTTTTCATTCATTAAAGAATGACGTGCTGTACTTTTTATCCATTTATAGCTACATTTAATGTTGTGGAACCTCATTGAAACAAGTTTTTGTCATCGCTTATCTTAAAAACGCTTATAAAGTGTTGTTCCTTCACCAGCCTTTCTTCTCTCTTGAAGCTAATGAAATGCAAAAATGGAGACTGTCATGCTACCTCAATCTTGAAAACCTTGCAGTGAAAGCTGAAAACCTTACTTCTGACTGTTATGATGCCTTAACACTGCAGACGCCTTCAAAAAAAACATAGTGAATGAACGTCTCCTTTCAGCAAACTCCATATCAGTGATTACACGCTTTTTAAAATCTGTTTATGTGGCGTGTTCACCATAGAAGTCCATGTGGAAGTTGTACTACTGAATCGCTAATGTTTTAGAACAAGCATGTTAATATTAACCTGCGATTTTGGATTACAGACGGCACCGCTGTTCGAGCTGCTGATCTCTTAGAAGAGGCTTGAGAGGCTCTGAACCACAAAGTAAATGCTCCTCACTTACCTGCAGTCGGAGGAAGATCTGCGTGAAAGGCTCCATTCTCACTAAATAAGACGCCACGATCATGGCCGAAGAGTAATGAGTTCCGTAATGATACGCCGGAGTCTCACCTAAACAAAAACACACAAGAATCATCAGTCAGATATGTTCAGCACTGAGCCCAGCAAATAAATATACACACACACACACAAAAAAAAAAAAATATATATATATATATATATATTTTTTTTTTTATATATATATATACATACACACACATACATACTCACACACACACCTTTCTAACAATATTTATCTATACCTACCCATATAAATATAGTTAACAAATGCCTCTCTATTGTCAGAACCCACCATTAGGATACTCCCAGTCTTTGAATCTCTTCTTGTACTGAATCAGTCGGTCATCCGTCTGAGCACCCATGGGCTTGGACAGGTTACGGAAAGTCTTTGGATTGTTAAGGTCCAGTTCCTGGGCACATAACACGGATGATCAGAACACATCAAATTCTCATGTAAGTTTGACTCAGTGTGATAATTTCAGAAATCCAGCATGATTCCTACAGGAATATAATTTATACCCGAGTCATGCCATAGTGGATGCTTCATAGTAATTGTTTGCATTAGCAGCAGAACTTTCTTTAGCTTTGTCGAATGTGAAAAACAACGTCGTTTTAAGGAAGGCGGTAAAGACTAGTTCTATCGTCTAGGTTTACTTACACCATCTTATAAATGTAGCAAACAAAGAGTTTCAAGCGCCACATTACATTACAATTTATGACGCTACACCAAATAAAACAACATTTACAATAATCCATGTGTCTATTTATGTATATTCTTACAGCTCACATCATTGAAGTGTGTTTCAAATATTTCACTTACAGCATACTCACATTTTCCAAAGAGTCTCGGTGTGCACTAGCTCAACAGCAGGAAGCTAATGTTAGCCTTACTTTAAAACATGCCCCTGCCTCATGTGAGCGACCTTGTTTCATTCAGCGTGTGTTATGTGATGCTTTTCAAAACAGATTTATGAAGCACAAAATTACCAGGATATAAAAAATAAATAAAAAAGCCTAAAATCTCTCATTGAATTTGGTCACATTAAGACAGTTTAAGGACCGGAGTTACAGACTGGTAACAATACTGTCTGAATAATAAGAAGAACCTTAACACTGGCATTATATATTTAGGTTTCAGCAATTTAACTCACAATTATATTCTTGTTTTTATTTCTGAGATGAGGAAAATGTGGCTTCTTGTTTCTTCACCGTACAAAATTATGCTTCATTAACAATTACTTTGGCTATTCAATAAAAAATTAAAATAAACTACCAGAAGATTTATTGTGGCAAAACCTACAGCAATATAGGACATAACACTTTATACCACTGGTTATCCCAGCAATGCCCGAAGGCTATTTACCTCACAGTCGTAGTCAGCCAGGATCCAGGGGAAGACCGGGTACTGCATCAGGTCATTGTAGGATCTGCCCGCCAGTGTATTCAGGTGCATTAGATACTGGAAGTTGCTGATCTCTCCTCTCTGAGAATGAAGAAGTGTTCAATTTTAGTTATCCAATCAGATCAGAAGTTCATCAAAATGAGTCAAATCCTCTCTGATATGCAGCGATACATCACGTTCAGCCAACTTGACTGCTTCCACGACGTATCAAACGGCTTACCTCCCACCGCTGTGTTACTGATTTCTCTCCGACCAAAGTGCTGAGAAGACCCGACCTAGATAAGATGACACAAATCAGATAACCGTATCTGCTCACCTGCAGCCTGAGGTTATATAGGAGCATCACGCTTGATGGACGTACCCTTGCTCTACACTAGTGTTGGGTCGCTGACCAGAGACTGACTCTGAGCTGTCTGCTAATGAGGGAACAACTGCCAAAAACCTACAAGTAAAACAACAGAGTAGTGCATCATTAATAAGAATGAATGACATTCGGTTAACTTGAGGCGGGTTCTTCATTATACACCTCACCTCTGATAAACTTTGTTCCTGACTCCCTTCTGGAAGGCCAAGAGGTAATTTCGCCCATCGCCTGAAAACACCTCCACTGCCATTGGCTGTAACAGAAAAAGCATTGATTGGCAAGGGAAAAAAAGGCATTTGTTTTAAAACAGTCGTTTATTTATACTGCACTTTAAATCTGCTGTGTCCCTTTTTTTTTTTTTACCTGGAGCAGATAGCGGCGCTTGTGCACCTCCTTGATGTCTTCATACGCAAAGATGCTGCAGGTCCGCTTGAGCTGACTCTGGCTTTGTCGCGCTCCTTTGGGGATAATTGGCTCGTGCATGCTGGGAAATGATAGAAACATCAACTATAAGCCCTATTTGGCTACATATGGTGGCGGGCTAAATCTATCACTGCAGGTGATTTTATTTCTGTATGCATCTCCCATGTTGATGTTTTTCTCCTTCCTCCCCTGAAACAATTCTAGCCTAAATTAGCATTTTTTAAAAGGAAACTCAGGAGGGGCTGATTATTTTAGACTTGTCTAGACAGAAAAATCTCTGATTATGCAGACAGATGTTGTCTCTTGCATTATTAAAAAAAACAAAGCAAAACAAAAAAAAACCAAACAAACAAAAAAAAAAAACACTTTGGCTGCTGCTGCATGCCGTATTTAGTCGCCTTTGCCTGCAGAAATAATAGATGCATCAGAAGAGTCTCTAAGACACGCATTTGCTATCACAACATACTCCGGTAGAAAATAAAGGTTATTAAACAAACAGACAAAAAAGCCTCCAAACTGATTAAATCAACTTTGGCAGCTCCAGCTAGGTATAAAAACTCACTTTATATTAGCATATGTCACGATACCATGATTTTAGTGTTCTATAAATAAACTCATTATCAATAATGTGCACATATCACAATGCAAACGTCGAAGATGCTCGTAGGCAGGCGCTCAATCAGTTTTAAATTACAGCCATATGGATCCAATCATTTCATTACCACGGAGATGTCCTGTCTGAATACTGCTAAAATTATAAACAATGTGGATACCATAAGATCATCTCATAGAGGTGGAGAAAACCTTAAGCATTCTATAGCATTCCCAGTGCTATTAGAGGTGGAATGATGTAGAAAATTCATGGTACGATAAAGACACTACAAGACAATAACATGGTTTGCGCCTTTTCATGGAAGCTTGTAACTAGCCGTGGGCGATTAAGACATGCTAAGACATATGCTGTTGCATTACAATTTCCCTTCACAGGAACCAAGAGGCCCAAACATGTTTCAGAACGACTATGCCTCTGTGCACAATGTGAGCTCCATTGCCACGGTTGATGTGGAAGAACTTGTGTGGCCCGTACAGAGCCCTGAACACCTCTGGGATGAACTGGAACACAGAATGTGCACCAGGCCCTTCAAGTGGAAAGCCTACCCAGAAGAGTGGAGGTTATTATAACAGCAAAGGGGGACTAATTCTGGAATAGGATGCTCAACAAGCTCATACGGGTGTGATGGTCAGGTGTCCACAAACTATAATTGTATGAACAAGTTTTATTCACCTAGAAATGGCCACTAAAATAAATTGATTAAAAAATATATACATCCATCAGAAGTTACCAAAAAAAGTACTGTATTGAGCCAAAGAAAAACAAAAACAACAAAACACTTGGGTGCTATTCATAAAATTCAATAATTACTGGATTGATCGGGTAACAATAAGTACATAACAAATCCCTTCAGCCAAAAGATTTGAATCTCACTTTGCAGGAAGTGTCTCGATGTCTCTGATCTCTCTGGTGACGGTCATGGTGAAGCCGTCAATCACGTAAAAATGTTCTTTGCCAAACAGCAGCAGCCCCTCGCTGGTGTCGAGCCCTTGGACCCGAGCGCAACGGTACATGTGCTGAATCTGTTCATACACATGACAACAAGGCTTTAATTTATGCACACAAACAACTGCAATGTCATCATAACAAAATAGGGGCAGGACAAATTAGAATACTGAACACAAACAAGACTAACACAAAATTTAAAGCAGATTTTAAAAATAAATAAATGACTGAATTGATTAACCTTCTCTCCCTCCTCCAGCAGGCGGAGCAGGCTGGTGTTGTCCGTCTTTTGCTCATCATCTACAGCTCCACACTCCAGCAGCTCCTGCAGCTGCTCTGGGCCGTCCTCGTCTCCGCCGTCCGCTGTGGAGCGGGAACGCTTCAGAGGAGCTTTTACAAGACCTGCACACACACAAACAGGCTATCCACTATCAAAACTATCCATCATGGCACATTTAAGTCCAAACTGTTTTTCATTGACAACCCTGATTCCAAAAAAGTTGGTACGCTGTGTAAAATGTAAATAAAAACTGATTGCCTATGGAGTACCTATGGAATGGGCAGCATGCACATCTGGAAAGGCATCAATGCTGAAAGGTATATACACGTGTTAGAGCAACAACATCTTCCATCCCATCTTTACTTCTAAGAGACTCTGCCTCTCTAAGAAACTCTTTTTATACACAATGATGTTACTGACCTGTTGCCAATTAACCTAATTAGTTGCAAAATGTTCCTCCAGCTGTTTCTTTTTAGTAACACTTACATTTTCAGCCTTTTGTCTTCCCCCGTCCCAACTTTTTTGAGCCGTGTTGCAAGCCACCAATTTCAAAATGACCTTATTCCTTTCTTAAAATTTCCTCAGTTTAAACATTTGGTATGTTTTCTATGTCCTATTGTAAATAACATGGCTTTGCGAGATTTGCGTTCTGTTTTTATTTACATTTCACACAGCGTTCCATCTTTTTTTGGAATCGGGGTTGTACATATTAAAAGAACGTCTACATTGGTGTTAACAGGATATCTTTGAAAGATGCCTGTAGTTAAAAGGTGAGTGAAATAGCTTTACATGAAGCCAGTCATCCAAGGTGCTTCATTATTTTGGGAATAATGAACAAAATTGATTAGTAGGTTAGAGGCAAAATATCTTCAAGGTAAATTCAATTGTTCTTATTCGACTTCAATTTACATCATGCAGCCTTGTACCAAACAACAATTAGCAACATGCTGTGATTTAACAACACAGTCGGAGCACTGATAACCCGACTGCTGGAGAACATAAGAACATTAGCGCACAAGGGTCCAGTTTGCACTGAATGGTGTGTATCGAGACTTTCTTAAGGAAAGACTTAAGAAAACTCTTTTCTCTCCATTCGCAGTGGTGGTATTTATTCACATTCTGGAAAGATCATTAAAGGATCCAGGAAAGAAAGAACCAATTAAACATTTTAAGTTCAAAGAATGTAACCCGACACCTCTGTCCCTGTGCTTTGCCATGAAATAGCACCAGGAAATATTTTAGGGCAAGAACTGGAGAGTTTTGTTTTTTTAGCGTCTCACAGTATCTTCAGCTCATTTTTTCAATTTCAGATAGAAAAGTAAAACAAGCTTTTATCAGAGACATGAGGAAAACATTCCATGCTGAAAAGCAAACCTTTGTTGCTGTGTTCTTCCATTGCTTGATCTCTTCAGTGAAAAATAAATAGTTGAATGTTGCGTTCCAAGCATCAAAAGTGCAATTCCAAACTGCACTGCATTTCACTGGGAATCGCACAACACTGAAATGCAACCGCGGACCAATCACAGACTTCAGCTCTACTAGGGGGTGTGGTAGTAAGCAAAGAAGTAGAGAAGGATAATGGAACAGCTTTTATGATTTGAAGCTATTCAGAAACGCTACTAAACATAACGGAAGCTTTCATGTGACCATTCATGCTCACAGAGTACAGCAGGACATCAGAGTTATCAAATTTCTGAATATGGAATATTTATTGGAATTCCTTTGTGTACTGGGGCACACTGTGGTGTAACCGAGCATTTGTGTTGTTGCACTCTGGTTGGTTTGTGTGTACATGGATTTTGGTGTTGCACTTCGAACATATTCTGTCACAGTGTGTACTTGCATCTGATCGCAAGTATGCGCACATAGTATGTAGGATAATTAGTTCCTGTAACCAATCTTAAGCAGGTTCCCAAAACATACAACCAGATTTACTTTCTCTTACTGTACTTTCATTTATTTTTTTAGTCTTCTGGAATCAAAAGTTACAGATCATAATGCAGGTCTGAACTGGACTGAACTGTTTACCTTTGACCCTTGCGATGGTATCCTCGCCATGCTCTGGTTCCTGCTGTGTGCTTTCTCCCTCTATGCTCTGCTGGATGGAGTGCTGGTACATGCCTGGGTTTCCCGACAACAAGCGCATGTAGTATTCCTTACTGTCGTAGCTAATGGCTCTGCGGTAACGCACCGGCTTCTGGGGAACAGAGCAAGATGGAATTGAATTAGAGTCATGCTTTTCATGTTGTGAAACATTTAACCGAAGCTAACAGAGATCTTATGTCAGTAAAAATCCTCAGGCATTCGGCTCACTGACTGGTTGAAACAGTTTTAAGTAACAGCTGAGTAATCGAAGCAAGTAGTAGTAGTAGTAATTAAGTAAGTAAATATTATTTCAAAAATCATATCACACTTACAGTTAGGAAACATTAGTACCAACTGGTGGCCCTAGCTTACAATATTTATTATTCCTATTCATAAAAATGTATTATACAGAAATGTTAAACCATGTGAAAATAATTAAACTGCAGTTTGAATGCATGAAGCAGACCTGTTCACAATGGGTTAAAATGCACTCGAATGATTTGCAGGAGTGAGAAGCACCAAACACCAAAGCAGTGCAAATACACACTATCGCTCAAAAGTTTAGACACACCAATTCTTTATTAAATTTTTTCCCCACATTTTAGAATAATAATAAAGTTGTCAAAACTCTGGAATAACACAAATGGAATTAAAAATAATATGACTAACATACATACATACATATACACACACACACACACACACACACACATATATATATATATATAAGCAAAAGTAGACACTGTTTTTGCCTAGAATTTCCAGAAATGTATTCTTGCCGTTTTCTCAACTGAACTGATTTCTTGAGGAATTTCGCTGAGATGCTTTTTAAACATTATTAAAGGTGCTCCCACCTACGCTGGACTCTTACTGTCTGCTTTTCGTAATATTTTGTCCTCCATTTAAATAAATATATATATTTTTTGTAAATAAAATGTTTTCAAGCATTTAAATCATACGCCTTCAGATCAAAAGGTTTTTAAGATCATGAGAAACATTTCAGTCGAGCGTCTCCAAACTTTTGACTGGTAGTGTACTTTGCAACACATATATATATATATATATATATATATATCCAGATATTTTTGGTTCAGAGAATTTTTACAGGCAGAAACTGTCGAGGTTTTGCCCACTCTAGCATCATGCAACTGTTTCAGTGAGCAGAAGAAAATCATTTTTTGAATCATTCATTCCTGAGACCAGGTGATACCTGAACTGGGACACAGCGTGCTGCTGCCCCCAACAAGGTTACTGGAAAAGAGGTCTGACAGGAGGGAAAGTGTGTATGATACAGACTGGTTAAAGGCCTGTTTTAAAAACCACTGTTATTTCTAGTCTTCCTCTTGAACCTACACTGTGATAAACACCACCCTCATGGCATGTAGTAAACCCGAAAAGGAATCAAGGTAGCATCAAACTCTCTCCGGCTTTGTACACTGGTCCAAAATGTTGTCAAGCCAGGAGGAGTCTTATTTATTCAAGTTAGTGAAGTGAGTGATTAAAGAGAGCACTGTGAATAACAGGAAATGATATGACTACTAGAGAATAATTACTGCTTTTAAAAGACCTAAGTGAACTGACACTGGGTGAAAAAAAGACACACAGTGCCACACACACTCAAACACAAACACACTACCTGAGAACTGGTGTTAGGCTCATTGTCAGGCACGTAAGGGTAATGGATATAGAACAGGTCATTGCGAACCATCTTCTTCCTCATTCGACAGGGCCCCTCTGTCATGTCCAGCTGGAACTTGTCTAGGTGTGAACCAATAGGAGGTCCCCAAAGACCTCGCATGAATTGGCCTGGGTAATTAATTAATAAAGGGTGAGAGCAAACATGTATTTAAAGTTGGAAGCAATGTAAGAGCGGATCAAAAACAA
>JAOUWY010000046.1:7466987-7477105 GCA_025728095.1 Prietella phreatophila | reverse complement strand
TATATATATATAAAATAAACACAGCTAACTGACGCTCAATATAAACTTTTCTAATGTTAGTTCATTCAAACATACACTGATGGATTTTATTTAATATGAATGAACTCAAAAACTCCACAGAAACATCTTCACAGAGAGCGCGCGGGTGACAGTGGGGAAGGGCGCAGGGCTTCCACTCAGTATCAGTTAATATTGGAGAGTTCAAAACACCTCTGCAAATCATTACAGATTCATGCATGACTCATCTCCCTTTCACAAGGAAGAAAAACACTGCTCTTTGGCATATTTCTAAGTGATAACTTGCAGCCCACGTTCTCTCCTTGTATCCCCTCATACTCCCATGTTAAATTGCGGGACTCTGATGCAAAATGTGTAAAGGCTAACAGGACTGTTAATATAATATAATATTCGGAGTGAATGTCACTGGAGACATGATGAAATCAATTACATCAGACAAGACTAGCAGTGAGCTTGCCGTACAGACAGTGAAAAGGTTGCGCTTTCGAAACACTACATTGGAAGCACTGATCAAATTATTTTTAATATAACAAACTAAATGGATTATTATTATTATTGATGTTTGCTGCAATAAGTTACTAAAGTATCAATGTCAACACAACATTACTAACAGTGCAGAATACGAATGCGGAGTGCTGCTGGCTCACTGTGCCCTCATAAATCATAACAAATATTAAATCTAAGCAAAAGGAGCTATTTGGAGAATGTGCACACATCCCTGGTTTATCTTAATGAAGCAAAAGCAGGTGGGAGCCTCAAACGCTCTCTGTGCTGCACTTGCAAACGAGATCTGTGAAAAGATTTACACACGCTTTCAGATTTTTTCCTGACGTCTGGATGAAAACCTGACAGTGACATTATCTACTTAAAAACAAAAACAAACAAAAAAAAAACCCAACAGTCTTTATTTTTTTTCAATAAAACGAAATGTCCTTAAAATTTATTTTGATATTGCCTGACTTTGAAAGTGAGAAATATACAAGGAGAACATAGTGCTGGAGACTACATTAAGAGACACAACATTCATAACGGCACAGAAACTAGAAGCAAAACAGCCGCTTTTTATCTAGAAATAAACATTATAAAAGCTGTAACTGTTTCAGGTTTTCGCCATAAAATAGCCGAATGTTCTTGAAATCTTGAGGGCTTGAATTTACTGTTCACATAAAGGCCTACGACTGCAATGCAGCAAGTTTGACTGGTTAAAAACAAAACAACAACAAAAAAAACGCTCCTACAGCAAAGAAAAAAAAAGGGGGAAAAACACCCACTTTTATTTGCAAATAAAACACAAGGACGTTCAAAAACCCGATTTAAAAGGTTTTAATATGGTCTGTCCTTGACTATATTCATTTAGATTAAGTTCTATATCAGTTACAGGTTTCCCTGAATAAAATCTTTGGTGTTTATATAGAAAAATCTGAAATAATGTTTATGCATTTCAAAGTCTGGTTAAAAGGACAGAACTAAATTTTATTGTAAATTTTTTATTTATTTATTTTTAAATGCTGTAATAATGCTGCGTTCAACTCGATCTGCTATTAGGATTATGTTCATTTCCCCTTGGCACATAAACCAACAACTTGATGAAAGCATATCATTCACTGAGTGAAGAACACTAGCTGAGGCAGCTAGCAGGTTACCAATTAAAACATTTGTATTTACAGCTGCGTTTATTAAACATATTTATTTACCTAACATGACATTTAGAGAAAGGTTAGAAAGCAAATCAGGAAGAAAAAAAAAAACTATTATTTTGGTGAAACAGATTTATATTTTCTAAAAATTAGAGGTGTATGTATGTAATAAGCGGAGAAAGTCTGAGAATTCAGACAGCTGATGAGTTTCCCCCGACCTCCGCACACGTATTCGGAATGCCTTCTTTTACGTACTACAGGCATTTCCATCTATAACAATATTCTACAATAAAGGCCGTAAAGAAAGCCAAACTTTTAAAACACTCACCCGAAACCCTCGAGCGCTGTATCAAACTCGACGAAGGCTGGCGTGAGGGCAGAGCCGTGCAGGCGTATGATGTCGTGCGGAGTAGTCATGGACACCAGACATTTGACACGTGTCAGGGGCACGGCGCTGGCTTCAGCTGAGCGCACCAAGCTCCGGCTGATCCGGTATGAACCGCTCTCCTCGCTCACCGCAAACACGCTGTCCATCCCCAAGCCCTCCATAGATGCAGTCATGCTGTCTAAAAAATAAATAAATAAATAAATAAATAAAAAAAATAAATATTTTTCCCCCCGGAAAAAAAAAAAAAAAACAGGGAATTTTTGTTCCTGGCCTCTGTAACGGTCAGTTTCTCTCTGTGTTTACTAAATTCATTAAGATCAGTTTACTAATGTGTCCAGTATAAATAACCAAGCCTTAAGGTACATTCACACGTACAGCGACTCGCAGAGACAAAGTGACCGGAGACCATTAATTCTCTATGTGAGCGTGGCCAACGATGCAACAAAGTCGAAAAAGCTTAAGCTTATGCACATTTGGAGCGACTTGGTGCATTGATTTCCAATGGGTGTAAAGACAGTAGAGCGCACGTGATCTCTGCTCCACCATGCTGCTTACGAATCCGAATTCTTTAGTGGACCCAGACAGTTCGGCACTTGTGCTTTTGTTGCAGATTGATGGCCCCAGTGGCAAAGAGCTCACACTGCTTCGCCCTCATCGCATAGGATATAATGCATATATATACCTTGGTGAATTTTTTATACAAACACACTTCCTCTAGAATGTTTCATTTTAGCAGCAAGAAACCAGTTTGTTATCAAAAGTGGAATATGCAGTAATAGGAATGCATACTGGCGACTTCATAGTACAGTGACAGGCCACTTCATAGTACAGCGACTGGCGACTTAGAGCAATAAAATCCAGGTATTTGTGAACGTAGCTTCAGGATTCACTCATAAACTGAGACCAAATCATGAAGGCAGTTACAAAAACTCTTTGAATTTATCAGTCTAAGCTCAGAAGACAATATTGTTTAAACGTTTTATCAAGGTCAGCTTTAGGGTGTTCCTAATGGAGCTTCAGGAAAGTTATTAATAGGATTACCACCTTCTTGTGTTTAAAATGGCCAGACAGCTCAATTTAAACTGAACCATTCTAGCATGGGAGATTAAAATTTTGGCCACTCCTACAGCCAGAAACATGAAAATAAGAGAAAAGTGCTTTGTTTGAAGTGCAGGTGATTATTTGGTGTTGTGTTCCAGCCAGCCATTTATTTATTTATTTTTGCATGAATCATGTTTTACTTACTTCTTGCTTCAGCTTCGTAACTCAGGGAACTTGGCTTGTGAACCCGATACTGCTTGAGAAGCTTTTTGTCCCAGGCGCCACAATTTAAAGGATTCCCTAAACGCAAAAACTCCCTGTGGAAGGAAAAACAAATAAACAAACATGTTTTGCATTAACATACCGGTACAAACACATTCATTTTTCGACAGCAAAATCAAGTTTGAACTGTTTTCCTTTCTGATTTGAAAGTCGATTTGTAAAATTCGACGCGGTCATATCGGTGACATTTCTTGATTTTTCCGATTCAAATCACTTTTTCGTCACGCCCCTACTGTTTAGGTAATGATGGCAGAGTTCCTCCTGATTTCACAGTAAAGAGCGACATCACACCGCAGCATAGGGTGTTTTAAAAAAAAAGTATAAATAACCCACCCAATTTCAACAGCAGTTCACACCATAAAAACCTCTAGCCATGACAGCTTGAACTTACGCACTATCGTAGACAAATGCACAGTGAACACAACTTGTCTCTTACAAAAGAGATCATTCGGAAAACATTCATCTGACCTTGTACTTCTTCAAGAAAACCTACAGAGAACTTTAAATAATACTGAACCCCTGATAGATTTGACCGGTTTCATTTGAACACAAAGAACCTGCAGAGTGCTGTGAGCTTCTGAGTGCCAGGGACCTGCTTGAATAATCAAGCTCACACTGAGGAGATCTTATTTACACAGTGAATCAAAGGTAGATCAGGAGATAAGGAGCAGAACTGACGTTTAATAATCTCACTCATCCGCTCCAGACTGCATGCGTGTGTACAAGGTGAATAATTGTGATCGTTATGATTGTAGCTATGGAAAACATTTCACGTTATCTTTGAGCTCAAACAATAAACAGATGTAGGTTTTTTATGGAGATGTAGCTTTTTTTTTTAATAAATAAAAGATCCCTAATGGTTAAAGTTAGACTCTAATTAGAAATTGGCCAACCGTAGTAGACATTGAACGCTGTGGTGTGATGCAGCACTGAACATCACTTATGATCATTGATACTACTGGACGAGAAATTAATCACGTGACCAGCAGCTTTATAAAAAAACCAGTACAGCCAAGTTTATAATATAGACAACTTCGTCTAATACTAGACATAAAGCTAAGACTAAGAGCCAAATTTATTACACAGAAATAATTTTTTATTCCATTTATTAAAAACGCAACTGTTTTTCTTTTTAAAAACATCACCCCTGGAATTACACACATTATTACACAAAAATAGCTTTTTTTTAGCAGATTAGTAACATTTCCATGAACAGCTCTAGCTGTATCTAACTTGCGTGATGACCTGAGACAAACCTACACATTTTCTACAGACTTTCCTGAACCTTCTCGGAATATTTCTCTTTTGCACGAGCTGCAAAATAGAACATTTTAAAACCTGCTTACCCCCCAAAAATGAGAACGGTTGCACCTGTATGTTCATAACCTACTTACAGAAAAACTAAATTAATGCCAAATTTGAAAGAATTGTACATTTTACAACGGGAAATGAATACTCATTCCCATCCACCAAAGGTAAAAGTCCCTCACAGAATTTAAACCCGAACCTCACCACTTGATCTTTCTCTGTTCACGCTAACACCGTTGAGGAAATAATCACTACTGACTGTTTCACTCACTTCTATTCTGCTGACTCAATTTTTTTCTTATTAATGTCTGTTCAATAGGTCATTTAAACATTTTAAAGTATTGTCTGCCCTTCTCCGTTTTGAGGACGACGACGATAATGTAGGAGCATCACAGACATTCTGACAGTACTCTAATTACTGCATGTAATTAGAAAAAATTTAGATTATATTGTGGGGGGGGGGCACGCTCAGCTAACAAAGTTTTAGATATCGTTCAGCAGTTTTAATTGCCTCCTCAGCCAGTGTGATATTTGCAGAAATCCTAAGAAAGATTAAGAACATTTACATGTTGATTTGCTAAAGTATATGTATGTTGAGGTATAAAAGTATTTCATGACTGAAAAAAACAAAACTCAATTTTTGGTTAAAACCTGATTTTTGGTCGCTTGACCAAAATTTGACCACAGTTTCCCAGACTGCCACACAAATACACTGTAAAACAAATGGCTGTGTAAGTATAACTGTAAAATGCTCCACGACTAAGATCCAGCTGATAAAGTAATTGCACCATCAACTAACATGTTAGACACAACCATTTCTTAAACTTCAGTCATCACCCCAAAATGAACATTTATATTGCATTCCCTGCTGTTGATAGGACTGGCAACCTCACAAGGCTGTTATATTTATGATGGAGGTAAAGACATCGAGGTCTTAGTATCCTAGTCCTTTCGCTAATACTGCAGTGCTGTATTTTTCAGCCTGCTCATTCTCCTACTGACCGGAGAGCCATGGGCTGCAGGTTCTGCGAGGCGAGCCTCTCGAAGGTCCTCTGTAGCGGTGGGTGTAGAGGGTGCTCCTCGTCACTCATGGCGCAGCTGCAGCGTTGTAGAAGGCGTGATGGAAGCCCTGACTCACACAGCACCTGCTGGTTCCTCTCAGAGTGTACGAACAACTGCAGTACATTCGCCACCGCCAACTGCAACTCCAAGGCATGCTAGGAAACAGGACAGTTAGGAGGAATAAAGCTCACTGATCAATCAAAGACCCTATCAGTTGACAAAATGTCTAAAAGCTTGTAAAGCCAAGTCAAGGAGTGTGGTTTAAATAAAGAACGTAGTCCTATTTACCAGTGTTGCGAAACATCGCAACCACGACGCAAAGCAACTGTTCTGTTGAATGAAACCTACCTTTTTATCAGCACTGTAACAAGCAGGTCGTTTTTTCCTGTATAGACGACACTGACAGGGCTGATGTTTTTCCTCACCATTATAGCAAAACAAACTGACCTGCAATTCTGACCATCATATAACTGTCACTAAAGTTTTGAATTAAGTCAACGTTAACTCCACATTCACTGAGCATGCTTTAAGCTGTACACAAGTACCTTTCAGTCAGACTGAAGGGTAAAATCAGCTTGAAACGTACTATTACATAATTTAGTGAAACTTATTAAACATGAAATCATGAAGTCTTATACACTGGCCAAAACAGACAACAAATATAAACAGTTCACAAAGTAAACTACAAGAATTACACCCTGCTCTACTAATCCACCAATATAACTTACCACAACAGTGCCTAATCTCATTTCTTTCTTATTTTATGCAAGAAAATACTCTGTGTTTTGGCACTGTTTGTGAAAAAGGTATGGGTCCAATAATAGAATGTGAGCAACAAATTGTTATATTTATGTAAAAACTGTCCTGGAGAACCTCCTGGCTCAGGTCTTATTCAACCGATCGCTATCAGTTTGTGCATACTCTGGTAAAGTTAGGTGATCTCCAAGGTTCTGATTTAGGCCCAATGCCTTTTACATTATATATGCTAGCTCTAGGTCAAATTATTCGTAAACATGGAATTAGCTTCCACTGTTATGCTGATGAAACACAACTGTATGGTTCAGCGAAGCCAGATGACAGACAGCAGCTTAATAAAGTTGAGGAATGTGTAAAGGACCTTAGACGTTGGATGCTTATTAACTTCCTTTTACTTAATTCTGACAAGACAGAAGTACTTGTACTAGGACAACATGCAGCTAAAAGTAATCTTTCTGATTACACAGTAACTCTTGATGTCCTTTCTGTTTCACCATGTGCAGCAGTAAAAGATCTTGGTGTGGTTATTGACCCCAGTCTATCCTTTCATGCTCATGTAGATAATATTACTAGGATAGCCTTCTTTCATCTCAGAAATATTGCTAAGAAATATGTCACTACACGATGCAGAAATATTAGTACATGCTTTCGTCACCTATAGGCTTGATGATTGTAATGCCTTACTGTCTGGATGTTCCAGTAGGAGCATAAACAACCTCCAGTTAGTCCAGAATGCAGCTGCAAGTGTCCTTACTAGAACCAGAAGATATGAGCACATCACCCCGATCATATCCACACTGCACTGGCTCCCAGTGAAATCCCGCATCGATTATAAAATACTACTATTAACCTGTAAAGCACTAAACGGTCTCACACCACAGTACCAAAGTGAACTTTTGGTCTTTTATAATCCACCACACCTACTTAGATCAAAAGGTGCAGGCTATTTGCTGGTACCTCGAATAGTGAATAGCTTTCTTTTACAAAGCCCCACAGTTATGGAATAGCCTTCCAATTAGTGTTCGGGACTGAGTGTTTAAGTCCAGGCTGAAGACATTTGTTTAATCAAGCTTTCTGTGAATAATTTTTTCTAAGGCAAAGGATCACTGGGATTGCTGAGGATGGTATCACTTGAACAACCATAAAGATGGCTTTGGACCTCAATTCATGTGAACAGTTATGCTACGATGGCTAGGAGTACAACTGCTATTATAGCCTTGTCACTGCAATTACCACAAACAGTTTTGCACTCAAGTCTCCATCAGTGAACAGTAGAGAAGTTTAACAACACAGACTTTATGTAAACTGTAATGAATTTTCCTGGTTCCACAACTGCACTATTTGACCATGTAGTATTAGCCCATTTATAGAAGGAACTTATTTATAATTGTACTATTCGTTGTCACCCAGATAAGGATGGGTTCCCTTTTGAGTCTGGTTCCTCTCAAGGTTTCTTCCTCATATCATCTCAGGGATTTTTACCTTGATCATTAGGTAGAAATTCATACATTTAAAATGCAAATTCTGAATTGATATATTTCTGTAAAGTTGCTTTGGGACAATGTTCATTGTTAAAACCACTATACAAATAAAGCGGAATTGAATTGCAATGGAAATTAAAAAAAGATTTATTCTCTGAACATTTCAGGAAGCAAAAACAACAACAACAACAACAACAAACATCCCCAGAATGTTCTGTGAGCGAGTTGTTAGCTGGGACATTGTTGGAATTTTTGGTCTACTTGAGTGGGGAAAAGTAAACTTCAGGGATACTGCGAGAGAATCAAGAATATCACGTTCTACAAAAGCCAATCCTTCACAAGAGTAGATTTGTTATTTATCCTGTAACTGTAGCACTATGAGACATGCAAAAGGCATAGAAGAGAGGTGTACCTCAGGTTGGGTGTCTGAGTTGATGGATGCCAGCAGGTCCAACATGGCCAGGACGGCCCCTGCATGAATAACCACAGGATCGGAAGCATGCTGAGAGAGGTTCCCCAGGTGCAACTTTAGGTCTGTGAGGTTTTTGGTTGGAGCGGTGTTGGAGGAACCGTGGTAGCTGTGTCTGTGTGGTGGAAGGGAGAAGGTCAAGGCACAGTCTTAATTCACAAAGAATATCAAAGACAGATCCATTTCTTAACCAAGTTTTCTCCTAATTACCGGTGTGTAAAGTATTCAGGCCCTTTTGTTTATACTTCTAGTGCATACTATATACACAATGTAAATATTTCATGCAACACTTAGCAATGATATAAGTGATTACCAAAAGCTCTCAGGGACATTATTATTAAACAACACCTGTATGGAAAAAGCTACAAAAGAACCACAACTACTCGTCCACTGAGAGGTATGGCAAGATTTCACAACAATCTCTCAGACTAATGATGAGGAAGGTAAGAGTCAAGCCGGCAGTCACCCGAAAAGAGTTGTAGGATGACCTGAAAGCAGCAGGAACAACACTTACATGGAATAATAAACAATAAGCTGCAGGGCAAATGGCTCCATACACCTCACGCAAACCTCTGCTGCTAAATGTGAAGCACAGCGTTGTGCATCTACAAGCATTTAGACAAACCAGAACTCTTTGGAACAATATACTCTGGTCATTGGAAACAAAAACAGAACTGTTTAGCAAGAATTCAGCTTGTTGTGTCTGGGGAAAGAAGGGTTGTGTGTATTATATCCTCAGTGAAGCACGCTGATGGGAGCATCACGATATGGTGCTGCTTCTGCTAGAAACAGTACTAGGGCATTACATGTAGGAATGTACATTGAAGGAAACATGAACTGAGAAATCTACTATGACATATAAGAGAGAGTTTAATCCTGATCACCCAAGACACTGAGTTTGGGGAGAAAATGGATTTTTCAATTAGACAATAACCCCTAACATACAGCCTAAATAACTGTAATAACTAAATAACCCTGAATGGCCTAGACTTCAATCCCACTGGAAATTTATGGAGGATTATGAAACTGCGAGTTTGACCAAGGGATCCTTGTGACCTTGGGGAATGAAGGTGATTTGTTTCTTACATTGTATCACAGCTATGTTTATAGCATATTTAAAATAAAAAAACCCACAACATTAATTAATCACAGATGGATAATGGGAACATGCTTATGATAGATAACCATAAATATGTCACAATGAGCAACAGACACTGTATAGACATCGTACGCGCTACACTGATGTCAGTTTAAAACAGTTATGCTTTGTTATGTAGCTGCTCCTTCTAGTGCACTGTTCGCTTATACATCAGCATAAAAACCATGTCAGGTAATGAATGGGCTTTTTTCTAAATGTAGACTCTGTGGGAAGTTGTGATTCACTCTATTTATGCATACATTCACACCCTTAGAGGCCACAGGTTTGGAGTCTGATGTAGGTCAATGAAACATCTGCCTTGATGCAATGTTAATTACTGATCATGGCTCCCTAAAGAAATATGAGCTATTAACACAACTAGCTGAAAGGCCTTTTTTTTTATTTTATTTTGCAACTGCAAGCTGGAAGCCATCTTGACAAAGCAGGCTGAGGTGAACCCCCCACACACACACACACACACACACACACACACACACACACACACACACACACAGAGAGAGAGAGAGAGAGAGAAAAA
>JAOUWY010000046.1:7394047-7408561 GCA_025728095.1 Prietella phreatophila | reverse complement strand
AGATATATTCTCTGCTCTCTCTCAGCTTCCTTTTATGGTGATGGATTTGTGCAGTTAAAAGTGAAAGAATCGACTCAGCTCAACACACTTCGTGTCCGCTTCCGCACGTCTAGCCAGAGAGGTGTGCTCTTCCTGGCTGCAGGGCAAAGCGATTACCTGCTGCTGGAACTCAGTTCTGGCAGACTTCAGGCAAGTCATCTATCAGTCGTCTATCATCATGTTATACAGTGTGTGTGAGGCTCACTACAGTTTACTCACTGAAATGCACACACCAGTTCCTTTCTGCTCAAAGGTATTCAGTCGGTTCATCTGCGGAAGTGAAAACCAAAATCGATATTTATGCAAAGCTCAGTGAGATGATGTTAGAGTGCAACAATAACAGTGCAGATTTTTTTCAAAGTGCAGCTTTCTTCATCATTTTTCAACATGTAGCTGTTCTTTTTAGTACCGATAACACCTCCCTCTTTTAGATGCTTCACCGTGGCAGTGTCAGATGAAATCAGCAGAACAGAGCTTTTGCAACACAGGAATGTGTAAAAGAAAAGTCCTGCATTTATGAATCGTTCATGTTAAAGTCTTATCATTCAACGTAAATATTCGAGACAGTATGTCTGATGTTTCAGCTTTGTAGATCTCGATCGTGACACAGATATTTGTCATTTTGTTCCTGGGACGAGAATTCCATATAGTGAAGACATCACACGTTAGTGTGATTATACAGCTATTATACAAGACTCGACAAGTCTATCCAAGTAGTTCTTCTCTGTGACATGATGGCGACATACCTATTTGAGCCTGTAAGCACAGGAAACAGGGATGTTGTTTCTTTTACATGACTAGTACATAATATAAATAATGAAACATGACAATATGTGCTGTTGGAGGAAACTAATCAGTGCTAGGTTTGAGTAACACTACCAGCTGGAACTTTCCAATAACCGCATTCGTTATTCTTCTTATCCCACACTAATTTGCCAACAATAACATGCTTTTATTAACTAAAGAACAGAACATCATACATTTCATCAGTTTATAGTTAATAATTTAATGTTGTGGAATGTCAGTGATAAGTTTTTTTTTTCTTGCTTTTTAAATTTATAAGGAAGAGTTAAAAAAAAAAAAAAGCTTATCATGTTACCCACAAGCTGGAAAATCCTATCTTGAAGACTTTCCCATTGTGGGAAACATACTGACTGTTACAAAACACTGAAACCGGAGATTCCATCCATAAATGTTAAATAAACAACACCTTACAGAAAGATTTCTTATATGATTGTTGTAACGCCACGGCCACTAGAGGCCGCTGTGGCGCGGCAGTTGGGTCGCGCGCCTGTGGCATAGGGCACGCGCGTGCTCACAGATGGCGATAATCATGCCCATTATGTTCCTTATTTAAGTGCCTGAGTTTTCCGTGCGCGTCGCTCGTGATTATGCTATGCTATGTATGGTATGCTATGGTATGATAGAATATGACACTTGTGTTGAAGTTTAAGTCTGAGATGTTACATTGATGTTGTGTTAAGCTTCCTGTTTGAATGAGGATTGTGTTTACGTTAATCTAAAGAGGATTAATAAAGCCTTGATCTGCGCCTGTCTCCGACTCCCGAGTCTACGTCCTGACTACAACCCTGTGTCGTAACAATTGTACATCTTTGTTAAATAAAAACATTTTAAAATCTGTTGATAATTCAGTTTATATTATAATATAAGCGTCACTAAAGTCTGTGTAAATGAGTTGTTACTACAGTAACTTATTAAAACTTATGAATTAACATAAACCTGTGATTTGAAGTACAGCCAGTACTTCTCCCAGGCCATGCCATTATAGAAAGTTAATCAACATCTGACCAATCAGAGAAGAATTTAACAGCTGTGTGGTCTAAAAATATATTACAAAATAAAAATATGGCTGTTATATGTGTATATTAAATATTGTGTTTGGTTAGAGATAAAAAAATTTAGTCCTTTTATAAAATGAATGAAATAATCTATAACTATAGTCTAAAATGTAGTTTGATTTTCATCCATAGGCAAAGTTGGATCTTGGTTCTGGTGAGCGAATTCTACGCTCAGACAAAGGGAACCCACTGAATGACTTGGCTTGGCACACAGTAGATCTTCTCCATGACAGATTTAATGTAAACCTAACTGTAGACAAGCATTTCCAGACCAGCCAGACACTTCCAGGCTCACAGAAAGAGCTGGATATCAGTGATGGTTTATATATTGGTGGGACAGGAGGTTTGGATAAAGTCTATCTCCCTACTGACCTCACTGGCTTCCGTGGTTGCCTTGATGAAGTGCTGTTTAATCAGCACAACTTCCTCTCATCACTTAGGCCATACTCTGGCTTAAAGAACATCTATGAGGTTTCTCTTGGATGCAGTCCACAGTTCTTTGCTAATGAAGAGGAGGCAATCAGTTTTTTCAGTTCCAGGGCATACGTCTCTCTTCCTCCTCGGTCTGCACAGCAAGAATGGACTCTTGAATGCTTGGTACATACATCAGCTCCAGAGGGAATCATTATGTACAATTCTGCTCGAGAAGGAGGCTTTGTTGCCATGGAGATTCATGATGGCTTACTTGTTGCTGTTGTGGGCAGAGATGGATTGAGAACAGAGCTCCGTTCTCTTACTTTCATCAATGACAAGAAGTGGCATTATGTTAAGCTTTACTTCACCTCTAAAAGCTTGCAGCTAACCGTCGATGGAGAGACTGTGAAGTCTAGTATCACATCCAGATCAAAAACCTTGCATTTGAAAGGTTTTCTTTTCCTTGGTGGTGTAGATGATGGTACTCGCTCTGAAGTCAGAAAGGTCGGCCTGTCATCAGTGGCAGGAAAGCGCATTAAAGGTGGCTCCTTCAAAGGATGCTTTAGAGATATTATGATCAATGGCATTTTAACAGGTCTCCCAGATGCTCTGGTGACCAAAGACATCTCCGTCGGCTGTGAACCGGAAAAGGAACCTCAGGTTAGCACCACTTTGAGCCCGAGTACTGTGAGTCAGATTTTTGAATTTGTGACTCAGTTACCGTCTATAGATATGTCCACCCTTGCAAAAGGTCTGGTTGCTGGGCATGGACAAAATTTCTTGCAACTTAGGAACCTTGTTGTCCCTGAGGGTGGTCGTGCATCATTGGAATCAAAACATATCAAAGTGAACCTGGATTTCAAGAAGCTCGGCATCCGTCAGTCTCAGATCATGTTGAGAATCGAAGAGCAGCCAGTGCATGGTCAATTGAGGTTTGATGTGGACCAGGAGCAAGAAGAATATACGTTCAGTATGCTGGACCTGTGGCATGGCAGAGTGATATACATCCATGGAGGTTCTGAAGATCCACAAGACTACTTCATGTTCTCTGTGTTCTCCAGTAGCAGAAAGGTGACACCGAGCTACCTCAAGGGAGAGAAGTCATACAGATTCAGTGTGACCATAACACCAACAAACGATGCCCCTGAATTGAGCCTGCCTGAAGGAAATCTCTTTGTTCTACTGGAGAACTCTAGGAAGAGGTTAACCACCAATGTGTTGAAAGCCACAGATGTAGACAGCAGCTCCACAGATTTGGTTTACTCTGTATTGGGAAATCTTAATGTTGATGCTGGGTTTCTGGAAACTGATGATAACCCTGGTCAGGCAGTTACTACATTCCCTCATTCAGCTCTGGAAGCAGGAAAAATAAACTATGCCCACGCTGGAGTAAGGAACTCAAGGATAGTGTTGAGGGTTAGTGATGGAGAGAAGATAAGCAACACAGTGGTGCTACGAATTATGGCGGTTAAATTGGAATACAGCATTATAAACAACACTGGGGTAGAGGTCACTCAAGGAGAAATGGCTCTAATAACCCCTAAACAATTAGCCATTCAGACAAATGCAGTAAGGCAAGTAGTAGACATTCATTATGATGTTGTTGAGCCACCAAGGTTTGGAGAATTGCAGAAGCTTCATTCAAATGGAGAATGGAAGTTCATTAATTCTTTTTCTCAACCAGTTTTGGAGAAAGACCGCCTGAGATACCTTAGCACCTTTAAGGATATTCAGTCTGCTAATGTAACCGATCACTTCAAGTGTAAAATCACAATTGCAGCAAGAGCAACAGAAGAACTCGTGTTTAATATAAAGACTAAATGGATTAATTACATTGTGGAGAGAAATAAAGTCCTCGAAATGGACAAAATCAGAAGAATTGCAATTGATTCAGAGCATCTATATGCAATAGCACAAGGTGTGGCTTTAACTGAGGACGAGATTTATTTCAAGCTTCTCTCTTCAACGAAGAAAGGGTCGATTTTGCTGAATCATGAAAAGTTGGGTACATATTCAACATTTAGCCAAATGAACATCACTAACATGGAAGTGGAATATCAACTAATCGATAAATCGTCTGAGAACACAAGTGACCTGTTTGAATTTCAAGTGTTCAGCAAGCACGCTCGTTCAACCAGTCACGTATTCAGGATAAATATCAGAGCAGATATCAACAGTGTTTACATTCAAAACAGTGGACTTTCAGTTTTTGAAGGCGAGAGCAAACTTATTACGAGCAATGAACTGTTTGCTGAGACTCTGAGTACTAAAGAAATCTACTACACCGTCACTGAGATGCCAAGACATGGCAAACTAGCACGAATCAACCTGTCCAACTCAACCAAGGATTATGATAATCTGATGTCTTTTACCAATCAGGATATCACAGAGGAGCACCTCATGTACATCCATGATGACAGCGAAACAATTCACGATCAGTTCAGATTCACAGCTTCGACAAGTCCGCTGGCAAAGAGCCTCGTCAATGAAGATGAGGTCGGTTCCAAAGACGGAGTCTTCAGTATCTCTATACAGTTAGTAAATGATGAGAAACCTGTTCGAATCGTGGATAAAGTGTTCCATGTTGTCAAAAACGGACAGAAGCTTTTGACGTTGGAGGACTTGTGCTACCATGATGCAGACTCCGACTTTAGTGATGGGAAGCTTGTGTACACCCGCCGTGGGATCCCTATAGGCGATCTAGTGCTTGTAAATGACACGTCTCACAAACTCTACCAGTTTCACCAAGAGGACTTGGAACAGAAGCGAGTGTTGTTTGTTCACCGTGGGATGAACTCTGGCCGCTTTGTGCTTTTTGTGTCGGATGGCAAGCACTACATTTCCTCACTGTTGGATATCAGTGCTCAGGAACCGTACCTAAAGGTCATCAACAATACAGGCCTGTTGGTCCAAAAAGGACAGGCTGGGACATTCAGCATTGCTAATTTCAGTGTGGTTACAAACATGGACATCAGGGAAGACCGTGAAATCAATTTTAAGATTAATGACTCTCCAAAACATGGAGCATTGTTTTTAAAAGACAAGCAAATTGACTCTTTTACCCAGTATGAACTGAAGAATGCTTTGCTGACATATCACCATGATGGCAGCAAGAATTTGGCTGAATTTTTCAGTGTCAACGTGGAAGCAAAAGGGTTGCTTGTGGAAGCCAGGATCAATGTGAAAGTGTACTTGGAAAGCCACCAGAAGCCACCTGTCATACTCAACAAGGAAATCTTAGTGGTAGACGAGGGAAAGCCAGTGAAGATTGAACGCAGTAAACTTGAGGTGAGAAATTATTTTAACAATAATTATAAGTCTATTCTTCCAACCATTTAATGATTTGATTTAAAATTGCAATGGTCTTATTTGTTTTTTTTTATTTTCCAGGTCACTCATGAAGCAAATTTGCCCGATGAAATCATCTTCACTGTCAAAGTTGCTCCAACTTATGGATATCTGCGAAGTTTTGCTAGCAATAAAGAACAATTTCTAGGACATGAGCAGGACCCTTTAATGACCTTCACACAACAAGACATCAACGCTGGTAATGTCCAGTATGTACAGATAACGCCTGACCAGGTTAACGACTCCTTCACTTTTGAAGCCAGCAACGGGGTTGCAGAACTGAGTGGAATCGTTATGTCTGTGGTTATCATTCCTCAATATATACCTATTGAGGTGTTCAATGTTACGCTGAAAGAAGGCGCGTCCAAAGCCTTGACAGAAAAGATCATCCGAGTTACCAGTCAGCATTTCTCTGGGCTTCACTTTGTGTATTTCGTGTCAGAGGGTCCAATGCATGGACACATTGAGAACTCTCGTTTCCCAGGAACACCCACAACATATTTTACCAGAAAACAGGTGAGATACATAGCATAATATACACTATAAAGGTACAAGAAAAATGCTTAACAACAGTGTGGTGTGAAGCAACACTTGTTCTTTCACTTTCTCGGGAAACCGCAAAAAGCTCAAAATCCTCTGTCCTGAAGACTTTCTCGAAAACATGGCCGAAAACATAAATTTACAGCTTTTCACCTGACTGTTACAATGCGCTGGCACTGGAGACACCTTCCATAAATGTTAAATAAACATCTCCTTATAGAAAGCTTCACCATATACAACCCCAAATCCAAAAAAGTTGGGACGCGGTGTAAAATGTGAATAAATACAACGCAATGATTTGAAAATCTCATAAACCCATATATTATTCACAATAGAACATAAAAATTGTAAACAGCTTTTTAAACATTTTTAAAATTTTCCAGCCTTTTGTTGCTCCCGTCCCAGGTTTTTTGAGATGTGTTGCAGCCATCAAATTCAAATCTACTTTATTTATTCCCTTCAAATGGTACATTTCCTCAGTTTAAACATTTGATATGTTTTCTATGTTCTATTGTGAATAACATGGGTTTATAAGATTTGCAAATCATCGTGTTCTGTCTTTATTTACATTTTTTCACAGTGTCCCAAATTTTTGGGAATTGGGGTTGTAGATGATTAGATGTTGTGTTTTATTGTGTGTTTTTAAAATCCATTTATTATTAGTCTTGGATTATGTGAAACGTCCATCGTACAAGTCTCTGTGTAAAAGCTGTTGCTACAGAAATTATACCATATTATCAGAGCTGTCAGAGCTGCTATTATAGAAAATTAATTGACAACTTCTGACCAATCACCATTGATAATTCAACAGTGTTGTGGTATAAATACAGTACAAATGATCACATTGGCATTAATAAAGAATCAAATACAAGAACATGGTAAATAACTGTTTCAAAATCAGCGAGAGTACAGAGCTATTACTGAATAACCATCTGACCGAGTAGTTACACATTTCACCATTAGTGAGTCACTGAAAGCGAAGTATTGCCAAAAGAGTCACACATTCTCTACTGTTAATAGTTATATTAAAGTCTTAGTCATAACTGTAACATGAACCCATTTGTTCCAGCCACTCTATTTCCATTCACTAGCTCATGTATTTTGTTTTTCTCTACTGCACTGATCCAGGTGGAGCAGGAGTTTATCTACTATGTCCACGACAACTCCGAGACATTACAGGACTACTTCACTATTCTAGCCAATGCCACGGATCTGCGGAAACACAGCATACCGAGGACAGTGCATGTCCAAGTCACACCCGTAAATGATGAACCTCCGGTTATCACGGCCAACAAAGTGCTCGGGGTGGGTGCACTTCAAATCCTCTGGGTTCGGTATTGAATAGAAGACACACAGGCCTGGATTGAAAGTATAGTTCCCAAGTTATTCTGTTTCTTTGGGTTTTCATTGTTCTCAGGGGTATGCGGTGTTGTGTTTAAGTTACTTTGTACCAAAGCATTCATTTTAGGACTGCACATCTACATAGAGTCTAACTATAGAGTCTGGCGCTAATTTGGGGGGCACCAAAAGGACTGTCCTAAATGCTTTGGATTCCTCCAGGCATTCAGTAGCCATTTGCTGTGAAATGTAAGGATTAGCGCACTGAAGGATTAACAGAGTTTGTACAAACCGTCGCAGACAGCAGCTATGTCGATCGTGTTAAATTACTCACTGGCTGGACAGGAACATGAACTTTGCTCAGCTTAAGAGACTGCAGATTTTATTGTTTTACTGAATAATCATGTTTTGGTGTGTGAAATCAGGTTCTTGTGAATACTATAGGTTGCCACAAGGGGGCGCTCTGCTGTAACATTTACAAAACAGAACCTCTGCATGCAAAGTTTTCTTTCTATAAAGACTCAGATTTAGGTATTCTTTACTCGCAGCTTAAACTTTTATTAGGTTGCGTATACCTACATTTATTCAACACCGTGTCAGCAGCGGGTCTCTTCATTGATGGATGAGACAGAAAGGGACTGATACAATCCATATGGGTTAATCAAATGCCAAATAATGTGGCCACTGGATGTATGTCAGTAACTTGGTAGTCACAGTATTTTTTAAAATCAAATCAGATTCCTTCTAGTTCCATCACAAGTTCACCGATAAATGTATAGTTCACCTTATGTTTTAACGTGAGTCATTTTTTCACAGTATTAGTGATTTTCTCTCGTCTTTTCACTACGGCAGACAGCAGGCTAACAGGATGTTGTGGCTTCCTCAAAGTGAAGGCTTCACTCCATCTCACTGACTAGTCCACTCGTCTGTCATGGCATGAAAAAGCTGGCTAGGGTCGGAACTTTCACTCTGAATATTTGAGAAACAAGACTACCAGCACATAATATGAAACTAGGCAATCCATAGGGCCAGCAAGCACAATGGACATAAAAGTGCCAGAGCTTTTACTGAAGTGCACCTGGAAGCCTTCATTATTAATTTTAAATGGTTGCTTTACTATAATATTTTTTACATTACATCTATAACATATACCGGTGTTCAAACCTGCTGACTTAGTCTTTGAATAAGTCAAAAAAAATATAATAAAACGTGATGACTGGGAGGTGTGAAGTAGCCAGACTTAAAGCGGGCTTGATTATTTTGCTATAACAGCACACCATGAAGTGTTTTATTCCTCTTATACAACAGCAATTTGCCAATTATTATTTCTTTATTTATTATTACAATATGACACATCATACTTTTATCTTTTTATATGTGAAATGAGTTATTTTTCATGGTGGTTATACCACAGTATAGTTGAATGCTTGATTCTGATTGCTCAGAAGGTGCATTATTTCATATAGCAGTACAGTTAATTCTGGCTCTTACATTAACGCTCATGTTCGTTCTAATGTGTTATTGCTTTTATAGTAACAGCTCATACACACGGACTTGAACGGCAGACGCTTCGCATAAAGCAATTCTTATAATCATTGATAAGGTGACGTTTTCTGGAAGATGTCTGAGATGTAAGCGCTTTCAGTCTCTGTACGACTGTCCGTTTTCTTGGTAAAAATAGGAGGTTGTGTGTGGGAGAGAAAGAGAGAGAGGCTGCTGAGAGAATGACTGCTTATCGCAGCTGTAACGTAGTAAGAACAGGAACTAACTTGCTTCTCGGATGTTTCACAACATTAAATCTAACTATAAACCATTAAAATGTGTGACATGTCCTTCATTAATAAATGAAACATCATCGTTGGCAAATCGCTGTGGAATAAGCAGGATGACACACTCCAGACCGTGCTTTTATGCAAAAGTAATGCACTACAGGAGGGTAGCATTAACATTCCCCCTTCCCAAACCCCTACTTTATCTCTGACCGTTGCTAAGCACTGACACTGGGGCTCTGGGGAAACTTCACCAACAGTTCCGCACACATTTTTAAACCATGTACTTCTTATGATTTGCATTGCAGGTGGAACTACTGTCAGAGTTGCTGTTATTAAAAAAAATAACCGACACCTTCCGACCAATCAGAATCGAGAATTCAATAGCATACATGTCCACTTTATATCTGCTCTCATCTCAAAACAAATGTACTATACTAACTATGTTCAGGTATGACAACACACGCTAAACTTTTGAGTTGTTTTTGTTCAGACCGCATTGTGATTAATTTATTTATTTTTCCTCAGTGTGCACATATGGCTGTGTTTCGTTGACCTTGAGACCTCACAGAGCGAATGAGATGACCCTGACTCTAGGCTGCTAATTGAAATACTTACAAAAGCAAACACGAGTCACTTGTGTAATCAGGAATCTGAGAGAGATGTTCATTTTTTTTTTTACTACTTCACCTGTTGTCTGCTGAATGTCAGAACATTTACTCTAACTTTAATATTTCATGTTCAAATAGTTATCATTCAAATAATTATTGATAAATGTAATAATGCTGTGCAATATTTTTTACAGTCAGTATTCAGAAAATTCAAACTAAAATTTACTTAAATGTATTTATAGTAAGTATTACTATAATTATTATAAATAATTATTTATTAAACATTTATAATTGATGTAGTAATACTTTGTACCGTGTCAGTATATTAGAAGTTCTAAATAAAATAATTAATAGTCAGTTATTTATTATTTGATTGATCTTTTTTAAAATAAATAAATAAACAAATAAAGAATTTAACAATGCTAGGCAATTATTTATATATATTAAGGTATGATAAGCATTTTGAAAATTCAATACTATTTGTGGTTTTGTTGCAGCTGCTTTGCTAATGTTTGAACACAGACTGAAGGAAAGGAGACAGGGTGTACCAAGTGATTAAATAGGTTGTATTTGGTCTGATCTATTCTTAGAAATAACCTAAAACCAGACAAACTTGGTTAACAAAGCTACTTAGCGAAATATTATCCTGATTCCATCAGCAAGAACTGTTATCGTGGTACTCTACTAGAACGTTTATTGCCTAGCTCTAATTAGCAGCATACAGTTGTATCAGTCCACTGAACCCCGACTGTATCTTTGTTCATTTTAATTAGGTTTGGGTCGGCTCTATGACCGAAATCACTCCTGGAGATCTGAATGCAGAGGATGAAGATACAGCTGCAGAGCAGCTACATTACCTCACCACTCAACCCAGTAATGGTCACCTGGCACTGAAAAGTGCTCCCACTAGACCGGTCATGAACTTCACTCAGGCTCACATAGACCAGGGACAACTACTGTTCGTGCACCGTGGTAAATAATTCACCACCCAGATGTGCTTTCATGTGGTAAAAACAGAAAAGTATGGGGTGGGGGGTGGGGGGTAGGAGGAGGTCACATTCTGTATCTTACAATCATGAAGCAGCCACCATGATGCTTCTCAAAGCCCAGAGTGAAGGATTGTTTTCAGCCAAATATTTGGTGAAGGGCCATTGAGTTTTGATGTAAGATTGAGAAAAATAATACTTCTGTATTTGAAGTAATGCATGCTGTTGAATAGTGTGCAGTTTCTCCAGGGATCAAATAACAAGGTCTGAAAATAGACACACATCACAAGGCACAGTGGTGATGTGTCAGGTTCGTAAAAAAAACAAATACATCTATAAAAGAAAATCTACAAATAAGGTTAAACCTACACCATGTTACAGACCTTTATAGTACTTATAGTACGTATGGGTAGGAGGACGCTTAGAACTGTTTATATATATAATGACTTACCAATTCATCCTGCATTTCCTTCAGGAGCCATAGAAAAAGTAAGAGCAACCCATTATTAACTTCACACTGCAAATGAAAACCGTAAATTCTCAGCTGTCCCAGTGGTACCATACACGCCACATGGTTACCCTCATTGAGTCTGCTTTATTGTCTTCTCCAGGAGCCACGGCTGGAGGTTTTAACTTCCAGGTGAACGATGGGGTGAACTTTGCTCCAAGGCAGATATTCAGCATAACAGCTCGTACACTTGTCCTCCACATGGAAAGGAGCGGTCCACTTAAGGTGTTTCCAAGTAAGTCTGCTATTGCACCAAGATTGCTCAAGCACAACTGTATTTTACAAAACACACGTTATGCTGCAGTTTGTTTTTATCAAACAAACACAAGAACGTGAATGTTTTGCATGATAGAATATAACCGAGTGTACATGCCATTCAAAAAACAGACCAGCTCATATCTTCAGTCCAAAAGATGCCTTCCTTCAGGCTCCTGTCGTTAATTCCATATCTTAATATGAGCTTCATCTCAGCCATGACCACAAACACCCTGTCTAAAAGTTTAATAGCTTGTAAGCTATGTAGCAAAGTCCTTTCAAGGATTTCCACTTAGCACAAAAAGCCTAATGGTAAACATGTTATGTTGAAAAGACTCCAGACTTAGTTTTGTAACTCTTAGTAATATGCCGGATTTAATCCCCAGTGCTAAAAACAGCTGCCTACTCACTGTTTTGTCTGGGGCAGTATATAAAACAGCTGGTGTGCCTGTTTTCTGTCCTGTAAATGTGCATTGGCAATCATTTTGTTGGCACATTCAGCAGGGGTTTTTGGGGAGTGACTGGTGCAAGATACTCATCTACAGTCTGAACTTAAGTGCTGTGTAAGTGCAAAAGTTTGCCTCACTCATGGTTTTGGAATGAACAAAAAGGGGGGGAAATTTAGCTTGATTTTCAAGCTGTATAAAAAAAAATAGAATTCCAAAATGTTAAAAATAAATAAATAAACATTGGCAAGAAATCTGGCAGTTAAAACTGTCAGGAAAGAAACTGCAAAAGCTTCAAATATTGACTAGGAGGTAAAGAAGTTGGAAGTAGTTAAAAAGAGGAAAGAGCAAAGAGTGATACAAATTATTACATTGAAATGTCAATAAAAACAGAATGCAATGATTTGCAAATCTGATAAACCCATGTTATTCACAATAGGACACAGAAATGATATCAAATGTTTAAACTGAGGAAATTTACCATTTGAAGGGAATAAATAAAGTAGATTTGAATTTGATGGCTGCAACACATCTCAAAAAACCTGGGACGGGAGCAACAAAAGGCTGGAAAAGTTTAAAAATGTTTAAAAAGCTGTTTACAATTTTTATGTTCTATTGTGAATAACATATGGGTTTATGAGATTTGCAAATCATTGCGTTCTGTTTTTATTTACATTTTACACCACGTCCCAACTTTTTTGGATTTGGGGTTGTATATGGTGAAGCCTACAAATAAACATTCATAAAGCCTACAAATAAACATTTTCTTAGAAATATCTTCTTCATTTTCTTCTTAAGGGTACACAAACCTTTGCACGTGACTATACTTTATTGCCGTGTGTGGAAAAAACACAAAGTGTGTCTAATGTGCTCTGAGACGTTCACCTTTTCCTTGTTCGTCCTGGGATAAAATGTCTTGTTGCTATGGAAACCAGTTTCCTCACATGTTTTATTGGTTGCTGTATATACACACAACACTTCATCAAAACCTTTTGAATATTTTTTTGTCATCATGGTGAACAAAAAAGCAAGTGCTCAGTGCTGTAAGTGACCTGGCTAATAAGAAATTAATGAATACTTATGTTAAAATCGCATGGAACTTTACACGTGATTTTGGCCGGATGAGGAAGTATTTCTCCTGATCACGTTAAATGTTCTTTCTTTACCTTTCATTCTCAGATATGCTGTACGCACACATTACAGTTATAAACTGAAAAGTGAACACAGTGCTGATGAAAGGATTGTTGTTCCTTGATTGTAAATGAGTGTATTTTAGTAGCATACTTCCCCAACAGGGCTTATAATTGGGCTTGCTTTATTACTATAATTGTGTTAACAAGAGGAACAAAATCCCAGACAACAAACTCATGAACTCATCATCTTTCTAAGTTGTTTCTTTTCCTGTGAATGCCATCTAAAGAACAAAGATTTAATTTAGCTCGGATGCACACAAGTGTATAAAAGGTGTTGCCACAAAGATTCAAACACATTCAGCCATCAAAGCATCCAAATACACAGTGATGTGGTCATGTTTATAACAAGTGCCAGACGTTTGCTCTTGTTTTTGTTTTTTTTTAACTGCGCTTTTAACAACTGGAGTTCATCTGGAGTAATGTTTAACCTTGTTTTCAATCCAGGCGCTTTATCCTCCATTTCAAAAGATGTCCTCAAAACAACAACCAATGACAATGAAGGCAATTCAAACTGCACCATTGTTTTCACCATTGTTAATCCCCCGAAATTTGGAAAGCTGGTGACTGTGCAGGCAGACAAGTCCATCACTGAGATTTCTTCCTTCACACAAGAAATGGTGAGTGCTGTAAAAACTCATGCTTTGCATGGAGAGATCAATTATAACCCAATAAATTATACATTTATCTTCCGTGAATCGGCGGTGCCGTAAGGATATGTCATTATGACATCTGTCTTATTAGCTGCTGGGGGATGGATAAATCATCTGAAGTAATATTAACAGAGGAAAGATTGTGAATTTTAGATTATAGGATTTGTATTGCATTGTGAAATATAATATTCTTTCTATTTCATAGCTTCCTGCCAAGTAGGTCATATTTTGTAATTATAGCAGTTAATTATCACTGTGTCTGAAATCGCTCCTTCTCTCACACACTCACATTCAGTTCTTCCTATAAAACTGTTCAGTATAGTGCATTATATAGGCAGGAGAGACGGAGACATCAGACTGAATTCAGAAAATACTTAGTGCCCCGAAACCACATCGTGTGACCCACCAACGTATGAACAGTTAAAATGCTCCAAATTACCTAAAAGACCATAAAAATACCATCCAAAATAAAATAACTGCTCCTCCTAAGTATGGTAAAATACACCAAGTGATTTACCATGATTGAAAGTGTTTTTACATATTAAATACACTGTTCAA
>JAOUWY010000046.1:7281803-7294373 GCA_025728095.1 Prietella phreatophila | reverse complement strand
GCATGTGTTTGGACTGGGGGAGGAAACCGGAGTACCCGGAGGAAACCCCCGCAGCACGGGGAGAACAGGCAAACTCCGCACACACATGGCCCCGGCGGGAATCGAACCCCGGACCCTGGAGGTGTGAGGCGAATGCACTAAGCCACCACTAAGCCACCGTGCGCCCCTTTTGGATATTAGTGCTCTGGAAAACAGCAATGAATATTCATTAGTAAATAAGAGTCTTTTAGAGACTCTTAATTTTTCAGATGCTTAAACCTCAAGCTTAAAACAACTTTTTTTAGGATGTTGTGTGGACCTTAACCCTGATATTGCTTCACACTTAATGTTACATTCATAGAGATATGAAACTCCAATTATTTGTAAATATTACTCCAACATCACTTGACATCAGTTTGCTCTATGGGAATGTGAACTATAAAATGGATTCTGAGCAGTTGAATCCCTGTTTGGTAGGGGAATTTTCAATATCGTGGAGGTCAAGATGTTACTGAAGATAGGCAACCGTCTGAGAACATTGGACATTACCATGAATGCCACCAGCATTGTGCATCCCATAGACCTTTCACCTCTAGCAGATGTGGTAATATCTCCTTTGCCCAGGAAAGCCCCAAACAACTTACAGCCCCCAATACCCACCTGAACTGAAATAACCTGAACAAAAATCCAACCCTAACCAAGATTGTGTTTAGTATCATAGCTGTACAGAAACAACTGTATACTTGTATATGGATGGTGCTCTCTTGAGGTAACAAAAAAACAAACAAAAAAACATTTCAGGAAACATTTCAGAAAACTGTTAGTACCCCAGTCTGAAACCTCTCTGTAATGAATGGGTTAACTGTTGAATGTAATATCACACTGAATACGCATACTCTTGGCAACTCCCTAATCTGTCACTAGAGCATAGCTACATGAGCATATAAACTGTCTCATTTTTGCAGACATGGCCGCGAGGTAAAGAGAATTACACTGTCATGTGGAGGATATGGAGGTGCGGAGATATCCCTTCTGTCACATATTTGAAACGATTCCAAGTAGAAATTGGTATGCCAGGTGAGGAGTAGAGAACGTCATCACCAATAAAACATGCGATTATAATATTAATAGTCTCTTTGGAATAATCATAGGAAATTGCCTGTAACAGACTTTGTTGTTGTTGGTGGTGGTGGTGGTGGTGGTGGTGGTATTTTGGCATATTTGCATGCTCTTCGAGCCTTGTGGGGGGCACTTTATAGTTTTAATTACCTTTTAAATTCCAATGTGTTTGAATTCAGTGGATTGGGATTAAATGACTTGCTTTATCATAGATGAATATAATAGAATAATCATATTATATATGATTAATAGCATACATTCTTAAAGAGAGTCATCTAATAGGTTTGAAATGGGAACAATTTTGAAATCACATTATATAAATATATACCTAAGAATCATTTTGTTAGATCATACAACATCAAGACTACAAACCACAATCTAGACATCTTGATATAAATAAACAACACCAAAAGGGGATTATAGCTCCTTCTGTCCAATACCTCTGCTCCATGAGGTCTAGATAGAAGCACAGTCATTTCTAAGCTACTTAAAATATTATTAATGGCAGCATATATTCTTGAACAGCATACTCACCAATCTCACCTTTACATACAGAACAACTCCTGGTCACAGTATAAAATACTTACTTGGTCATTGTCATGTTCACATCTACTGTATGTCTGCCCTATGCATCATCAAGACCCACCATTTCTGCTGATGAGACACAGCTGAGCTGTTTATCATGGAGGTTGATTCCTCAGAGTTATGACAGTGTTTTCCCAGTATCATTGCAATACAAGATTAATAATATTTTACTATTCAAATAAAATGAAGGTGTAATAACAGGGCTGTCCAACCAATATACTGACTGGAAGGTAGAGGATAATAAAGGATTTTACAAGGTAGGTTGTTACAGGGAGTTGAATGAACCAAGATGAGATGATGAAGTGATGAAGACACAAAGTCAGGCTATGAAGGTTGCAACAGAAATTGAGGACCTGTAATGGTTCAGCAAATTCACTACTAAGTGCACTGATAATGCATATTTTTAATGGTTTTCTAGGTCAGAAGTGTGAGTCCCCTTTTCTCCCTTGCCTTCTTTGCTTTACCTCATTGGTAACACACACATCACCTAAATCCAGACTTGGACTTGAAGCTTCTTTCTGCTCCTCTGGATATTTGTAAGTCACCCAAGGTGAGAGTGTCAATGTTGCAGGCCAGCTCTCAGTGCGCCAACTGCAAGTTGCAAGGTCGCAAGATTTCATCCTCTGCGTGCAGCTAGGGTGTAAACGAATAAACGTCTGCTGGCCTTGTGCCCTACAAGAGAGCAACAATTCACCTGAACTCTCCCTACTCTCAGATGATTAAATGCAGTGTTAAACAGTGGGATGAATAATAGCTCTTCTGTCCTTGCTGTGTTCTTACTGCAAATCTCCAAATAATGCAAAAGAAATGATAAATGCGGCCTTGACAGGATCTGAGTGATAAATTTCTAAGTACTAGAGGAGAGACAGAAAATGCTGGAAAAGGAAAACATTTCTTTGATGTATTGTCATACAAGTCAAACAGGTAATAACACTAGAACACCTTGTGTAATTTGCCTCTAAAATAATAGAGGGATGGTCGATCTGAATGCCAGCAAGGTGGAGCTGCATGAACAGTTACAGCAGAGTTGGTGCTGCTGAAGCAAGTGCAGCAGAGGCATTGTAGAGACATGCAGTAGCTGGGGTGACACAAATGTACCCATCTATTAGAAGAGATTCATGAATGTGCATTGCTTCAGCAGTTTAACATTTCTGTCACATTTTCACTCATACAGAAATGTCTACTCATTATTACACCACAACAATGCGAAATTATCGAATCTGATTACTCAGCAGGTGTTCATTAATTTTCTGTAACAGCGCAGCTCTGACTATAGTGCTGGCTGTGATTCAAATCACAGGCTTACAAACATTACATGTATCTATAAAATATAATAAAGTATGACATGTATTTCATTAATAAATTAAAAATGTGTGATTGGTGACAAATTCAATAAACCTCTTTGTTAAGTGTCATTATTGGAAAAGAATCAACTTTGGGGTGGTGACAGTAATTACAGTATGTTTTGCATCAGGTTGCGTTACACCACCATATCATTGATTATTTACCTACAACAGCATGTCCAGTCATGTTTGTTTATTACATATTCAGTATTCAGTGCACTACATGCACACAGTATTGTACACTGACCAGTCTAATGTCTGTCATGCATCATTGGCCATTCATAATCCTTCTGTAATAAATCATATTCAGCACGTTCCTCCAAGCCTGGCAGTTTAGACACTATTTTCTCTGTCTGTCTGTTTTTAACTATTTTCAAACTCATGACTTTTGTGTGTTCTGCTGACCCTGTGCCAAATCTGACACTGCTGGAAGATGTGAGTTTCATATAAACATAGCTCATGTCATGTTTTGTTGCAGTGAATAGCAGAATATGATTAGTTTGCACTTTGTCTGTACAATACATGTTATACTTTTAGGCTATAATGATTGAAGTGCTTCCTTTTTTTGGACTTCCGTTCTGTCTTGGTATCTGCAATTCCAGATTTTATGAATACACTGGAAATGGTTGAACATGTCTCAAGTTCCATTAAATTACTCATTCCTTCATATTTTTTTCATATTTCTTCATATTTTTGTGAACTTAAAAATTGTAAGGTCATAGTTCCAAGAACATCACAAATGGATGAATGTAAACAAATGAGCTTAAATGAAATGAGCCATTTATTTCTTTGTATAGGATTTTTTTTCTCCTTATTTTCACCCAAATTTGGTCACCTGACCATTCACACTCACCAGCCAGATGCATGTGATTGGCTTGTGTTACTGTGATTGACAGGGGAGTGTAGGAGAGTGTATCTCATCTCTCCCACCCAGTCTGCACACCCAGTTTTGCGCTCCGGTCTCCCAGCCATGGATGGCTACAGTATTCAAACTCGCAATCTCCCGACAAGAAAATGAATGCTTTTCTGTTAACTACTCAGTAGCCCTCGGTTCCTTTGTTTCTTTGTCTGTGTATGAATGCTTACTCATCTGGACTTCTTGAAACTGAAAAGCAATGGCCTTTTTAGGAATATTATCATGTTTAACAATGGTAAGAGTTTGTTACATAGTACACATACACATTTTAATTTCAGTCTCAATATTGGTGAATGGTGAGATATTTTGTGCATAAGCACAAGTACATTCTGCTCATTAGAGACAAACAGCCCAAATTATCACCAATTTGTTTCATAGATCAAGTATCATCGATCCAGATCTTTCTTATTTTCTCAGTTGCTTTTGACCACAAGGCTATGCTATCCGTCTTCGTGAGATTAAGAATCAGTGGCTTAGGATAGCATTGGTTCACTTCCTACATGAAAGTACAGTCATATGAGATGACGACATACAGGTTCTCCACTGGTGTTCCATAAAAATGAATGATTGGTCCTTTTCTGCTTTCTCTCTATACCCACTCACTCAGCAAAGTAACCTTCACATGGCTTTTCAGAAAACTGCTCATCCTCCTCTTTCCTCCCATACACACTCAGGTTTCATCTCATCATGGATAGCAGCTCATCACCTGAAACTAAATCCAAACAAGAAGTTGCTAAATATCCCTGGAGATGCAGCCCCACATCAAACTCTTGTCATCTCCCTAGAAAACTCTGTGATCACAGTGAGTGATTAATGCATGAAACTTTGTTGTAGTTCTGGACAACCACCTGTTAATCTTTTCTCATATTGCTAACCTGATTTAATTACATGGGTTCCTTTTCTGTACATGGAGGCCACGCAGGTGCTTGTTCAGTATCTTGATTTTTCAGGATTGGTCTAATGCAACTCATATTGAATAGGTCTTCCTCTACATCCAATCAGAGCCCTGCAACTGAGGCCCCAACCACATGTACACAGATATTTCTAAAATGTAATTTTTACCACGCCATATTCAACAAGATTTCCATCTACAATCCTGAAAGGGGAAAAATAAGACAAACAGAAGAATTCATATGTGTGGACTGACCATGAGCTGGAATTACTGCTTAAGGTTACACTTGAATGCAAAATAAACAAATCTTAAGTTATGAAATTCAAAGCTAAAATCTTGTTTGATGTGCGGTTTGAGCACTACAGTGCATATCATATTCTGGTGTTGCCACATGAGCAAATAATAATAAAACAAATCAAAATTAAACTGCAAACATCATAACAAATAAGAAGTTATGGACCACAAAATAACAACCTGGTCAGCATCCATGATAAACAGAGTACTAACACATTCATAACACACACAAAACACTCAATGCGCATGCACACTGAGATGTAGCTTCAAAAACATCCATTTTTCTCAAGAGGACAAAAAGGAGAAAAAGGTTTTTAAAAAATATCTGCATACATGTAGACACTACTTTGCTCACAGGCTGTCTTCAAAAGATGTCTAAAGACTGATGGTGGGACTAAACCTACTTTGTAGAAAAACAAACCTTGATTTGTTCTCTGTATTTAATGTACAAATGACTTTCTAACAGGGTTTTAATATTCTCAAACCCTGGCCTATTTGTACTAGCTTGAGGATATTTTGATTTGATTTTATTTTCAAACGGAGTCTATAAAGCACTTCTGCAGCTTCTGCATGAAGACATCTGCCAATCATGTAAATAAAACAAGTGGAATGAACATAGAGCTTGAAGAAAGAAAGAAAAGAAGTATCATGAAGAAGTAGCAAAACTGTAGCTATATGGAAAGCACCTAATTTCTGAGACTACACAAGCTGTCATAGCTTAATGCCAACACAGCTGCCCTAAAATGATAATAAATGATCACTGACATGCAGTTTTAACAAATACAATTTTAAACAGCACATTTCCTCAGGTTGTTATTCATATCAGATGCATGAATCAAATATCAGTAGTAGTTATAGGTCTGTAATACATGTGTAATGGTGTTATAACTCTAGCTTAGGACAGTTCATTGTCGTTACTTAGCAATTTCTTAGCAATTTCCTGCTGTTACTAAATAATTAGTCAGTAATTATGGTGGTAACAAGTCAGTAATAAAATAGTAAAATAATGCTAACCTGTAAATGTTAACCCTTTAAACTGAGGTCACAACAGGACACATCAGTGTGGTCCAGACTTACATTTCTCACTATTATTAATACAAACATTTGTCTGAATAATTTATAGCAGCCTCTGAATAATTAATAAGTCAAGCGTTTAAGGGGTAATGTTTTTCAGTAGTGATTAAAACATCGACAATGCTGAACATGTAGCACAATTCTGAGATTTTTAAGTATGTGAAAATGTTGCTTTTAGTGCAAAATCTTTGCTTAATCATACGTTTACATATTATCTTTATTATTTTAAGCTATTTCACTAATTTACGAACATCTTTTATTTATTTATTTTTTAGAAAGTTTCTAACATGAGGGTTATTACTCCCCCAAAAATAAAATAGTACCACTTTAGTATGCTAATTTACCTGTTTCTCCTTTGTTTCTTAGCTGTAATGTTTTTAAATGGTCAGGCGTAAATGGACTGTAATGAACTATAACTGAAACTAAATGGTACTGGAGCTGTAAAATTGAAACATACTTAAAAAAATAAATCCTATTTCACTGTTAGTGGAGCTTATCATTTCCATTCAAATTTGTAGCAGAGTCCCAAGGCAAATTTTTCCATTTTAAAATATATGTCAAGCATTCCAACCTGCTAAATCTACTGTGGTTGGTCCACTATGCTTGCACTTAGAATCAACCAGCAGGTGGTCATGCATAAACAGAGAGATATAGTGATGCTTATTAGTTCTCACTCAGCCACCCATAGTGCCACTTTCACCCTTTTCGTTCCTTTTTTTGTGACTGATTCCACAGTAGACCTCAGAAGCTTTGCCTCTTAGCTCTGATAACAGAACTTGGGAGTTCAACAAGGAGGTGTGGAATTCTTTAGCCAAGTGGAGAGCCTTCAAAGTAAGTAATATGTGCTGTCTGGTACATTAACTCTGAATGAGGCCCATGGGAGTCTGGGGGCACACAGAGGATGCACTCTGCCCCCTGGGGACACAAAAGGCCGACACGGTCAGTCACTCCTTCACTTAAAACACCTAGCACTTTCCTGCTCTTTCTACACATTATAATTTTTTTTTGAGGTTGCTCTTTTTCTCACTAAAGGAGGGAGCAAGCTGTACTTTTTTACATCATTTAAAATGCCTGACGTCTGATTGAGGATTTCTGCAATAATACAGCAACCATATTGTTCTGAATGTAACTGCTTAAAGCTGATATGTTTTTATATTATTTATTTATTGACAAGTTGCTTATAAAAATGCTTAATTGTGTCACACCAAAGAGCAAAAGAACAGTTAAATAAAATGTTTAAAGAATATTTTCTAAAACAATACAACAACAACAACCAAAAACAGATACATATTCATTTTGATTCACAATTCTGCATTCTGTTGATTACATTAATGATATCTCGAGCTTTAATGCATTCTGCTTTTGCTTTTGGAAGACCTCTCAAGCTTTTACAGTGATTATTATATATTTTTTTTATTGTTTGGATTTAACAAACTAAAATGTATTGTTTGCTACAGTTCTTCTAAAATCAAACCTCATTTATAACATCATAACATCCTGCTCGCACAAAGAGTTCTTTAAAGTCATCATCTACACAGCAATGTAATACACCCTAGTAATGGCTTGGCGCCCGTCTATTAGTGGTGTCTGAAGAAAATCTTAGTAACTGCTCTTAGTAACCCCTTAGGTTCCTGTTCATGTCATTGGGTAAACACCACAAATAACAGCACGACTGTGTAACATGAGTGCCTTCTCTACTTTTAGAATTCAGCTGCACTGCTCTAGAATGGCATTGCCCATGGGATGTGTTTGGACTTGTTTTGACAACAAGAAACTTTTTTGTCCCCGCTAGATGTTCTAGAAAGGCACCACCTACTGTATCGTCCAAAAAATATTTTAGATTTTACCTTCACAGCAACAGTCTCCATGTCTACTTGCTGAGATGCTAGTAGTTTTAGCTCTATTTTGAAGCCGATGCCTGTTTTTGCTGAAAATATGCAATGTGTGTTACTACTGAGTGCTAGTTATGTTTATGGGCACATCAGATGTTGTGTCTTAAGTGCGTCCCTTTACATGATTAAAAATTAAATCATGTAATATTTAGTTTAGTGATAAGATTAAAAAACCAACCACTTTGTAGTAATAGAATACATTCATTACCTTTTTAAAATTTCAATAATGTCTCATAATATTCTTGGCAAATTGCACCATTGAAAAATAGCCACCATCATATTTTTTAAATAGTATTACAATATAACAACTACAATTTAATTATGGTACAGGAGGTCTGCTCTATTAAATGCTCAGGGATCTTAAGTAACAGCCTCTTTTCTAATATCTTTTCTGTCTTTATAAAGAACATATTCACTTTCATGTGAAACTCCAGGTATACAACTTATTTTTATTGATTACCTTGTTACAGTGGCGCCTGTGAAGAGGTGGGATATATTTATTGGGCAGCAAGTGAACAGTCAGTTCTTGAAGTTGATGTGTTGGAAGCAGGAAAAATGATCAAGCGTAAGGACCTGTGTGACTTTGACAAGGGGCAAAGTGTGATGGCTAGACGACTGGGTCAGAATATATCCAAACGGCAGGACTGGTGGGGAGTGAAGGCTAGACCGTCTGGTTAATGCTGGCTTTGAAATAAAGGTGTTTGAACACACAATGCATGGCAGCTTGCTACGTATGGGACTGTGTAGCCGAAGACCGGACAGCGTGCCCATGCTGACCCCTGTCGACAGCTGAAAGTTCCTACAATGGGAACGGGAGCATCAGAACTGGACTATGGAGCAATGGAAGAAGGTGGCCGGGTCTGATGAATCACGTTTTCTTTTAAATCATGCAGATGGCCAGGTGCATGTGCATCACTTATCTGCACTATGGGATGAAGGCGAGCCGGTTGAGGGAGTGTAATGCCCGGAAACCTTGGGTTCTGGCATTCATGTGGAGGTTACTTTGACACATACCACCATTGCTGCAGACCAAATATATCCCTTCATGTCAACGGTATTCCCTAATGACACTGGCTTCTTTGTGCAGCATAATACGCCCGCCATATTGCAAAAATTGTTCAGGAATGGTTTGAGGAACATGAAAAAGAGTTCAAGGTGCTGACTTGGCTTCCAAATTCCCCAGATTTCAATCCGATCAAGCATCTGTGGGATGTGCTAAACAAACAAGTCTGATCCATTGAGGCCCCATGTCGCAACTTACAGGACTTAAAGGATCTGCTGCTAACGTCTTAGTGCAAGATACCACAGCACACCTTCAGAGATCTTGCGGAGTCAATGCCTTGACGGGTCAGAGCAGTTTTGGCAGCACAATGGGGACCTACACAATATTAGGCAGGTCGTTTTAATTCTATAGCTGATCAGTATATGTTTATGATCATTTGTCGTCATTTTTTACTAAGCTCATGACAGTGGTAACCAGACTTTGGGTTAAAATGCCCTGGCACATAGAGAAATCATCAATCCTTACAAGAGCCCCAGAACCACCAAACACAAAACATATTTCACTTTTGTCTACTTAGTCCTCAATTTTGTTTCACCAGGCATGCAAATGATGCTGTCTTTGGCCCAAAACTTTGATTTTGCTTTCATCTAATCACACCTGACATCCAGTTTTAGTCTGAGTGACCCTTGATGTTGTCTTGGAGCTGCATATTGGTGAGGCGGCACTAAAACTATGATTGTAATCATGTTTTGGTGATGTTTCTTTTGTATTATTTTTGCCTAGAGTGTTAATAAATCTGGAGATGATTATATGTAATTAAATCCAATTTGCATTACTTGCATAATTTGCATAGTGAGACATTAACAGCTAATTTGTACTATAAACTGTTTGGAGTATCATAAAGGATGATTTATACTAATTTACCCTGATGCCTTTGCAGATTGCCCAAAATACATCTGGCAAATTACATATACAGTATATTTGTACATTATTGTAACAATTGTATTCCTTTCTTACAATAAAGCTATTCCTAAATATGGAGAGTCTTTGAGTGTCTACTATTTAGACACCTCTTTTTTTATTGATTATCTTTCTACACAACTTTGTGTGTACTATTTTTCATACCTCAATGCAGGCTTATCACCGTGCTGTGTTTACTGCTCGACCCCAAACTTTTCCTCAGCATATCAGCATGAAAACCATTACACTCTGTCGACTTTTAAAGCCCGTGAACCATAAATACCTATAATCTGTCTGAGACAGAGTCTGAGTCTGAGTCCACTTTTATTACTTTTTTTTTTAATCTGACTGACAGATTTACATTAACTCATGCTGCCCCACCTCTGACATACACTCTATCAGTGCCCGGTTTCCAAAGCAGATGTCTGCAAACACGCAGCATCAGTAAGCCTGGCTCATGGCAGATACCAGGTTATATGCGACAGGCCTCTTAGCAGGATAAGTAGGTGCCTGAGGGCCCGCACCTGAATCACCACACCGTGCATTAGACAAATACAACCTCACTTTGGACAAAAGGTGATATTTAGAGGAACTTTTCAGAGATGTTTCACTAAACCCATTCTGTGTGTCTACCAAAGTAACCATTTTATTCTCCAGATTATTCAAAGACGTGTGTGTACCTGTAGGAGATATTCTTGCATAATGTACCAAAATGCTCTCTTGGTGGTGCGGTGAAAAGTCCAGACCTTTGGGGTCTTGGATGGACCACCCCTTTGCTCGAGTAAATGGTACTTGCTGAGTGCTTAACACTGTTCAAACACTTTACGTCCTTTCTTCTTTTTGGTTTTAACAACAAAGGAGTAAGTGTGCTGCTGTACAGTTAGGATATTGAGACAGATGTTCCTGTGAGTTGAGAAACAATTTTGATCCTCTTGGAAAGGTTTTATCAGGAGGGCTTTTGTGTGGTGTGTTTGCACAAACCTGTAATCTTTTGTGTATACAAGATATGCATCTGTTCCTCGTGCATATCTGTTTCTCATATTTGATTTGATTCTTCTATTTTTTGATTTCTACTTATTTCTAGTTGCTGATAGACCAATTTAATAGTTGTTTTTAGTTATGCTGAGCATGGCCCTACGTTTAAGTGAAAAAAACCTCAGATCCTTATGCGAGCAGAGAAAAAATCTCCACACCCTTTGAGGATTTTCCTAATTACTGTTTACAGTAAGTAACATCAGCAGGTTTTATGAGTTGTTTCCATATCACAGGAATTAATCGTTGTGCCTCAAATCCGTAAAAGCTCCATTTTGGGTTTGTAAAGAAGAGGCTTAAGATTGGATTTAATTGTACACAGGATTTAATGAAGCACACGAGGGTCAGATGGAACCTGCGTCATAACACGTCATAACTAATATTGGCACGCTTGAACTATATATGAGCAAAGAAAGCCATGAAAATTTGTCTTTTTTTGTTTACACTTTTAATCTTTTGTTCAAAACAATTCACAAAAATACTTCCTTCTCATGGATATCAAACAATTGCAAATACAACACAGGTTTATAAAAAATATCTTTGTTAAATATAGGTGTGCCACAATTATTGGCACCCCATGAATTCATATGAGAATATTCCCATTGATATTGTAAGAATATTTTTAGTACCAAAGTGACTAGGAACAGGAAATTGTTCAACCATGACTTCCTGTTTCACAGGGGTATAAATATGAGGTAACACATAGGCCAAATTAATTTTGTCATTCATAACAAAGGGTAAGACCAAGGACTATAGCTGTGATGTACACAATTTACTTGATGTTGCTATAACTGACGCTTCTATGGATATACAGTATAAATAGTCTGCTCTCTGGGTAGCAGGTGTACCACTCATCACATGTATGGTAAAGCTTTATTTAGCATTTTTTAAAGGAGTCTCCAGTGTCAACACTGTGTAACAGTCCAACGTAAAGCTGTAATTAGTTTTCTGACATGGAATAGTCTTCAAGATTTGTGGTTTCTCAGTAGCTTGACAAGCTGCATTTTCTTATAAGTGATAACAGGAATTTTTCTCATGTATAGCATGTTACACAACATTAAACATGAAGTGTGTAAAGAGAGTATGACATCCATCCATCCATTCATTTTCTGTACTGTTTATCCTCACTGGGTCATGGCGAACCTGGAGCCTATCCCAGAAGGCACAAGTTGGGGAAGCATGACATTATTTATCGTTAATAAAATTTAAAAAATTGTAACAGTTGTCAAATTGCTGTGTTATAAGGGGAATAAAACATCTTGGGATTCATTATTATTGGAAAATAATAAACTTTGTTGTGTGACAGTAACTCTGTTTCACTGCTTGTGCTATGCAAAGACAATGTAAACAGTTAAAAAAAATAAATATATAAAAGGATAATTCCTGCCGGGGCCATGTGTGTGTGGAGTTTGCATGTTCTCCCCGTGCTGCGGGGGTTTCCTCCGGGTACTCCGATTTCCTCCCCCAGTCCAAAGACATGC
>JAOUWY010000046.1:7251135-7265836 GCA_025728095.1 Prietella phreatophila | reverse complement strand
TCCCATACATTGTATTTACATTCTCACAAGAGCACAAAGAAGAAGAAAATATGGGTTTTACTTTCTATACTACTGTTGTTACTACATTGTTATATATTGCAAAGAGACTAATGTAGAGTGGGTCCAGAGAAACTTCACAGATGTAAGCGGCTTTCTCTGCTCAGCTAGATCAGGCACTGATCTCTCAGGAAGCTAGACTGGGTGACCTGGGTACATCCCAGCAGCCATCTGCCACTATTCTGCAGAGAATCACAACTGTGATGTAACAAAATCTGCTTGTATATTAAAGATGAAATGTATGTTTCCTCTAAGTTGTTACACTTTTAGAATGTCTCAGAATAAACTTTTTCCCAAGAAGAAAAGGAATGTGCCATTGTCATTCAGATACATAAAATCGTTTTTCTTCTGCCAGTCTAGAAATATACACAATACATTGTTGCACTCTGTACATCCATTCTACAATGTTTACATTAGTGCAGGGAGGGAACATTGGTTTGAAAATGATGTATCCTCCTTAAGTCAGCCTGCCAGAGACAGACAGACTGTCAGGAAAAGCAAACAAACTTCTTCAGTGTTGGTCTGTTGGTCTGAGGCGGCTCCTGTTACCAGGATGGATTTGTTAACACTGTTTGGGTCAGCCAGGCCTGCTGAAGTGACTTAAGCTGTCATTAAACTCCTGTTACACTATGACTACGCCACAGCTCAATACACCCTAAAGATTCTCCAGGAAGAAAGATGAGAAGCAATCTTCTGACTTGTTGCAATGGGCTGTCATGGAAGAGGCAGACCAGTGTGGCACTGATTCATCGCTACCTTAATTAGAAAATAGAGCGGAACAATTTATAATTTATAAAGCACATAGAGTTGTTATTATTTTTATATACCCACTACCTAGTTGTATTTATGATTACTTATGATTATTAATCATGTTTTATTTTCATAAATACCTTGTAGCAATTCGAACTAGCAATTAGTATAATAAAAATATAAAATAGTAGGCCAAAAGAACGAATTAATAAATAGGTCCATAAAAATATACTGATAAAATCAATACTGTTTCCATCAGTTTATTTTTCGGTCATACAGCAATTTCATTTTTAATATAAATAGTGATAATCTTTATGTGTCTCTTAGGACGCGATACACAATCAGATCCATGGGTTTGTACGTCCTTGTCCTTAGCTTTGAACAAACAAGAGGAACATTGGTTTAACAGGTTATCTAATTTACTTAAGGAAATCTGATGGACATGTTTTTTTAAGTGGGTAACTGATAAGATTTCATCATGTTTTATGAGCATATTTTTTAAATGTGGTTTTACCTCACATCACATTATTTGTTCATTCATTCATTCATTCATTCATTCATTCACTCATCTTCAGTAAGTGCTTTATCCTAGTCAAGGTCATGGTAGACCCACAACCTATCCCAGGAATCACGTCATATCAAATAATGTTAAACTAGTATCATTAGAAATGGTTTGGAAATGTTATTTCTTGTCGTAAATCATTTAGTGGCCTTTATAATATTTATAATCTGTAAAGTGAGTGAAGACTCCCAGTGGATTATTATTGTTAAATAACTAAATGGTTCTTGCACATTCTTTGAGGCAGTGGACCAAAATATCCTTCCGTCTCTGTTGAAAATGTTCTGTATAACAGATGGTTTTGGTTTATTCTTGGTGTAACGAAGTGTTGACATATAAAAGTAAATGATGTACAAAATACTGTCCTAACATAAGAGCTGCATAGTCAAATGTTACCTTATTAACCAAATGGGTTAATTACTTGCATACAAGAGGTCTATAGTCTAGGCATTATAGCTGTCAGTATTTACATCTCTATTTCTCCTACTGAGGTTTTCTTAATGGTTTCCTGACAGCTGTTTTTCCCCTTTTATCTATAGATTATCTATAGAACATGGAAAACTAATTGAGGATATGTAATAGAGTCACCGCTTTTCCATTCCCCAGTTAGAACTTTTCAGGCTCTGTCATTTCCATTCCAATTCTCTTGGAAAAATCTTTTCCTAAGGCTGCCAGACATGGCATACTGAGCAAGACCAAACATGTCCCCAAATAAATTGTCATAGAGATAATGCTTTGGTTGATACTATTTTTGACAGACCAGCCTTAAGCTACATGCCATTATTAAAACACAGCCATGACTGAATGAGTGTATCTCATTTCTTCCAGATAAAGAAGTATTTTGAATTGGAGCCACTGGCAAGAGGGAAGAGATGGATCTTTCAGGGCAGCTCAATAAACAACATGGAGGCTGTGAGGGAGAGCTTCAGTCAGTTCATCAGCCTTTTGGAAGAGAAGGAGCTGCAAAGCAGCAGGATATGATTCAGAACACAAGTTCAAAGAAGAAAAAAAAAATTCCAGACAAGACAAAGAATTTGTTTATCTGGGGGAGTGTTGTACATCTGAAGGAGATGCAGGGGTGTTTTATTTTTTACATCTCCATCAAAAGTTGTTGTGTTTAATCACTTAACAGAAAAGATAGACATTGACCCTTAAACACCAGCCACATGAGTCATCACAAACTTTAGGTCTAATGGATTTAAAAAAAGAAGAAGAAGAAGAAGAATCTGGAATATTTAAGAGATTTTTGGTCAATAGCCAAGTAAAGATTTTTAATCTAATCTGTAGGCAATTAAGTATGTGTAGTGTAAACCATCATGCAAAGCAAAGCTTTAAGGTACCACAAGGTACTACTGTGATGACTCTGTAACATTTCATTATTGTTTAAAATTAAAGCATTTTATGAATTTCCTAATGTTTTAACGTTGCTTCGTTTTTGTCATTTTTTTAATGCATTTTGGAGAGTACATTAAGTCAGTCACTGTTGAATTCATCATTAGTATTTATATATATAGGTATAATATTCTATTTTCTAAGTTGCTCATATACAGGCGCCTTTGGTTATTCTGTTAATTTTGTTGTTTCCAAAGATGACACACCCCTTTACTAGGGAATGCCTGGGCTGTTTCAGGTTTGGTCTGGAATACAAACTCTATCAATCATTGGTTAGAACAGCTGCATTTGACAAGTCCCTGTCCACTAGTCTAATGCCTTCCAACTGTCTATGTGGACCCCCCTTCCTGTCTGCCACCTCGTTTCCTGGCCCGCCACTTTCTGAACACCCTAACCCGATGCTTCCCAACATTATTATCCAAATTACTCTCTGTAAATTTAGATTACTGACTCTCTCCAATGTGCGACATTTAATGTTTCACAGGTGTCTCATAAAACCTCTTTAAAGACCTGTGTTATAGTTGTTCAGACCTGTGCGTTTTCATTTGAGCGCAGACATGCTGCACACTGGGCTATTAATAGCTCTATGTCATAATAATGAAAGACATTTTTATTTTTATTTTACCCCTTGTTCTGATTAAATATTTGATATAACATGGCTTACTGATAAGCAATCAGGTCCATCACACTGGCTTTAATGAATAAATTTTTTTGTATGTGTGTGTCAGAAACACACTATTGGAATTTTCAACAGAACTGAAATATATGTACACTACTAGAATATATCTTGCACATTCAATATGCCTGTTAATTCGAAGGAAAAAGTCTAATTAAAACCCCTACAAGTCACTACTGCTTTCCTTCATATTGTGTAACCCTTAATCACCAATAATAACTTTACATGCAATAAAAAATTTCTAAATATAAACTTAAGCTTCTTTGCTATTTATCCTTCCCACTTAAACTGATTGAACCCAAATTTCATGGACCTGCATAGATAAGAACCTAACACCCTGATCTACACTACCTCTACTGCACCTATTTTTCTCTTTTGCTCCCTTTTCAAATTGCACATGTTGCTTTAATACAATGGGTGTCACACAGGTTGCCCTAGCGACACTTTGATCCAGTTTTCCACCCTCCCCTACGTCTGTGGCTGATGCGCCTCTCCAGTCTGCTGCCTGAGAAAGACCTGTGCCCCTTTCCCTCTCTGGCTCTCTCTTTCGGTCTGCTTTCCTTTGGTCACGCCGAAATAGCCCACCGTCAAAGCGGAGGAGGTGCATCGAGACAGCCTCAACCTGCTGGAAAGAAAACACGAGGGCCCTTCTCTTCCCGGTGAGGCACAGTGTGACCATGCAAACAGGATCATGAGACCTTAATACAATCATTTCATGTTCCCCCAATTTTCAAGAATGCTTGTTTACTTTCTTTAACATTATGAAATGTAGCTATATTTACAGATTTTTATCAAAAGTAATGGGGTAAACACCAACATTTATTGATACTATATGTCCATGTATTCTGGAAATCATTGTAACAGGGGTGATAGGTGGTTATAAAATAGTTGCAAAATAGTTACAACTGGCTTAAAAAACATTTAAAAAAAAAACAAACTAATAGAACACCAATCCCAGCAGTGTTACACTGGATGTTAGATCTGCATTTTACCCAATATGTCTACAGTTTGAACTTCTAGAGCTCATACATGTTTTATGTAAAATGCCTACACATCTAACTTAATAACATACTTAGAATTTTAGGGCAGAATAATATGTAAAATATCTATTCAGTATTATGATCCAGACTGAGGATTATCATTAAAACACCCTTCACGATGAGCACCATTTGTTTTAACTGTATTTGCATTTCATTTTATCGCTGGCACCAGCTTTGTCTAGACAGAACTTATTTTTAGAAGTCACTTTGCATTTGAATTCAGCAGCACCAGCACACTGATTTTTCTCTCATTAGGACCTTTGGAAATAAGGGATAGGCATTTCGCTTTGATGCCAATTTAAAGACTTGGGCTCTTTTCCCAGTTGTGTTTACCCAAACGCAAGGTTACCCCCCTCCCAAATGTGGCTATCTGAAATGGTAATGTATGACTCTTGAGGGAATCTTTCTTTGTTTACAAGAAAAACAAAAATGGCTTTTTTGAAGAAATAGTGGATGTTTTTGCTCTCCCTCCTTCCATCTGTGCTGTAGTCCCCAGCTTTCACAACCTGTTGATGGGAGTCACCCCTGTGGAAATGCAACAGATGTTCCCTTGACATCCATCTGGTCCTTGTGATCCTTTCTCTTCCTTTTTTTGTGTGAGATCCTATTCTTTTCCATCTTTTTTTTGTTTGTTTCAAGTTTCCTAAGATGCTTGGCTTTGCTGAGTTTCTGATCCTTTATACAGTGAGTGTCCTTTGAGTCACAGGATTAAAAATAAGCAGTCAAGAACTTCTCACCTAAGCCGATCTTGACAAGATGTTTTAGAACAAAAGCCAACTAGTAAGCCCTTGTTTGTGTTCACATATTTTTGTTGTGATGCAATGGGGGTGTATTTACATGAGACCGGGGTTCATTTAAAACCGTTTTCCTAAGCATGCCAGGGTTCCTCAACATGGCACCCCCCTGCAGGTAAAGCAAACAACATTTGGGAGGTATCTGCTGCAGGGGGAAGCACTGATAAGGTGCAATGTAAACTTTAAGCACCAACGTATTAAACTGTAGGTGACACAATTAGTTGTTAGTTAAACACATTAGTTGTTTATACCATCTACAGTATGGAGCTTATATAGACACCTTATGCTCTACAACACCTAATGCCCTTTGTACAGTGATTGTATCAAGTCTATAATACATGACAGTACATCATCCTAGTTAATCATGATTGTAAAATGGAAGCATATATGAGCTGAATGTTATAAATTACAGAAACTGACAATCGATACTGTAAGTGGTTTATCGTAATATATGGAAGTTATCAATATCACTGTGTATTAGCACAATGTCAAAGTTAATTGAACTATTATTAAAAGTGTTGATCTAGCTGTAAATTTATAATAATTAAATCAAAATAAAATCTCTCATCTGCATGAACAAAGAAATACATTCAGAAGTTTGTCTCTGATTTTGTGGCTGTTTTGTAGATTTTGAGTCTCTCTTCCTGTCTCTCTTTTGCCCTCAACATGTGACATGATGATGGAGATGTGCATCCCAGGTGGCCTCCTCATCAAAACACAAGAGATTTGACTTCTTATTTCGAGCAAACATCACTCACTCCCTTTGTTTGCCAAAGGAAAATATGTGGCAGGCATTTGTCCCGAGAGAATTGATCTTCCCGCGTCACCTACCAAAAACTGGTCATTGCCTCCTGCCATCACAGAAAGCTATCAGTCAAGAGGGTGTGAGGGTATTCTGTTGAAAAAGACTGTCCAGTATTGGTCTTTCCTCCAATTGTATATCATGAATGCATGGTGAAAGATACTCATATGACTGTGCTCTAGGCTGATATCCAGACACAGGGGAGAATATTGTTTGAGGCTTTCAGGGTCATACTTTCCTAAAGTGTTTCAAGTGTTTTACTCATCATAAAAATGAACACTAAGTTAAGGTTTGTACTGTATTGTTTCCTTCTAAAAAGTGTGTCTTCTATCTACTTTGCTTTGTGTACATATTTGACACTTTCCATTCTTCTTCATAACATCCCTTTTAAGTGTGTAGTAATAACACTTTGAAGTGAATTTTGAGTTGAGCACTAATGAGAAGAACAAGTAAGTGATGTCAAAGGGTTGATAATGGTTGTCATAAATTGTTGAAATGTACGGTATTAAAAAAAACACCAATAATTATAAATTGCAATAGTAACAAATTTTATTTCTAATTATTCAAATAGCACCTTTCATACATTTAAAATGGAACTCAAAGTGCAAGTGTGATTAATAATAATAAAGAAACAAAAACATTAAATACTATAATAAAGTATAATAAAAATGTAAATATATAAAGAAGTGAAAAAATAATAGTCTACCTAAAACAGGCAAAATGGTAAAATAAGCAAATAATAAAGATGCCATAAATAATAGCAGTGACAACAAGAAGTAAATAACAATATAAAATGTTAAAGTATATAATAAAAATTGTGCAAATTAAAATGATATCATAATGTAAAAATAACATACCAGCAAATGTAAGGAAAAAAATAAATGCTAGTTAAATTCCAAATATGAAAACATTTGTTTTAGCCAACAAAAATTACATCATATAACAAATATGAAATAAAGAAATATATGTTACAATTATATTTAATGTAAAAATTATATATATATATATATATATATATATATATATATTCCTCTAAAGATATATTTCTGTGTTGTGTATGCTTTTCAGAATATACTGTGACACCTCCTCAAACTTTAAATATACTGTGTATACTGTAGCTTGTATTTGTTTGTTTAATCATGTGAATTTTGCTCTATGTACATAATCCAAATAGTCATATTTTACTTGTTTTTTTATTTTTTATGTTGTACAGGCTTAAAGGATTTCTGCACACTTTGAAATAACTGTTGATAATTCATCATCTCTAACAGTACAGCATACTACTGTTGGTGTAATTAGAATGATCTGTCAGTATACCCTTGTAGCAATACTCTATATATTCGCATCTCCAGCATAGAGTAGATTTCTGTTTTGAGCTCAAAAATTTTAGATGTCTTACATTTAGTTTTCACCATTTGTGTGTTAGTTGAGAAGAGCAAATTTGAGATTTCCACATATTTTATACCTTTTTAAGAAAATAATAAAGATAAACACTTTATGAAGGTGGAGACAAACATAAAGGAGTATCCATGTTTGCAGAAGAACTGCAACAGGTTCTGTAAGATGTTTTAAATAACCAACCAGAAGAATTCCTTATACAGTCAAACAGCATTAAAGTCTAAGAGAATTTTGGTGGTCACAGCAAATATTCACTTGATTTAAATAGTTTCTTAATATTTACTCTCGACAGTCATCATTTTTTAAAAATCTTTAAATGATTGCTTTACAAAATGTCTTAACACAACTGCGTAAGACTTACATGACTATTTTGACAATCTGACACATATGCTACTTGATTTGCCAAATTCTTGACCACCTTATATAAATACAATAAAATTTGCCAAAATAGATTGTAGCAAGTATTCAGAATTGTGTCAAATTTGGTTTAGAATATAATCTGAAAAGTGTAGTGGACAGCGCCCTGGTTCTGAAATTGTACATTGTTTTAGCGAGTACTACTGAATTATCTGGAGCTTTTGTTTCAGGCAACCTGAATCACTTTCTAACCTGAACATGGGTTACTGTGACTTCTTTGTGCTCCTTTCACCATTTCCCCACAAAGTACTTCATAAACATAGCACTATGAGCAAGTACATTATACTATAACTATTCCATGTAGCCAATCTTGGTTAACATTACTCTTACATTTTACCTTGGACATTTTTTTCAAAAGAACATTGAAATTAAATGTAACAAAGTTATTAAAATGGTGGTGAGCCAATTTGCACCAACTTAGGCTTGAAGCTAGGAGTCTTCTGAAACAATTAACTTATGTGTGAATTTTGTCTATTTATATATTTTACTGACAGCAGTTAACTTGACATAGCAGTAAAATATATTGCAGATTTGACTGAAAATACAACTAGTATTATAAAATAAGCTTATACTTACAGGTATAAATATTTCCCAGAATGCTTGTGATTAAGACGTGCTATTTCCCTAGAAGAGCATCGAACAAAGTGAATGGCTACAGAAAATGTGGACTGTACTACAGGACACTCAATTAATCAGCTGTAATATTGTTGTAAATATTTGATTACCCTTCTAAAATTGTTCGTTTGAGGCCTGCTAAGGCTCTGTTCCAAGATCTGTAGGTGGATTATTTCATTAAATCCAAACAGTTTATACCAGAAAGCAGCCTCGCTTACAAGACTGTGTGGGGAGCTTGTTGCTCACGAATACAAACGTAGCAGATGGTAGAAAGAGAAAAAAAGTAACTTTTTCATCGTCACTGTCTGGTAAACACTGAAATTCTCTCAGGACAAAAAACACCTGCACCTTTGTTAAAAAAAAATGCTCTGACTCCATCAAACCAAAACGAATCTAAACTTGTAATGAAATTGAATGAATTGAAGTGAGTCATCCAGAAAAGCATCTTCATTAGAAATATCATGAAAAAGACAAATGAGGTGACAGACATCCTCACAAATATGACTTGAGTGTAGATTATATGAAATTCCTTGCAGAATGATACTTTGTTTTCATTTCTGGGAAGAGCAGAGGTACAGTGACGATTTCCTATCTCAGACACGAGACAACTGCGGTTAGAGAATAGACTTAGTGTGATGAAAAGAAAGGGGGTTTAATGGGGTGAGGATTAGGGTTAAACCTTACAAAGGTCAAACCAGGAAGCAGTTCACATTCACTATTTTGGTGGAGCAAACTGCAGAGTGCCAAATTGAAAAACAGCTTGTTTTGTTAACCAGTATTGTATTTTGGCTGTGAATCCATACTGTTATTACAATTTACCATTAAAAAAAAAAAGAAAAAAAAAAGAAACACCACAGGCTCAAATATAAAAATAAAACAAAGACAATATATTTCACTGATAATTTCACAGTGCATCTGCAACATTTGAAGCAGAAACTGATATCTGTAGTGAAAATATAATCATCAGGGTTGTGATGGATCCAGGGAACACTGGGCATAAGGTGAGAGTACACCCTGGATTAGACGCCAGTCCATCACTTGGCACGGCATGTCTTTTGGAGGTGGAAGGAAACCAGAGAACACAGAGGAAACTCATGCAGACATGGGGAGAACATTCTGGATAAAACCTGGACCTTGGAGCTGTAAGGTGGCAATGCTACCTGCTGCACCATAAAGCCAAAATCAGACTCATAGTATTAACAGAAGGTTTGGTGACATGATCAAACATCTTCATGCAACTGGCCACTTTGATTGCTTCATAGATCTGTTGCTTTTAATCAATGTATGATGTGACGAATCAAACTTATTTGACACATCTGAAATAACTAAAGCCACATGGGTATTGTTAGTCAGCTATAAAGGATCTCAAACAAATCTGATGCCAAAAATAAAGTAGAAATACTGTGATATTCTATTAGATTACTTTCATGAGTCTATGTGTGAGATGAAGATCACTTAATAATTTCCTTATTTCCAGTGTGTTCCAAACATGTGCAATGGAAATAATGGAACACACACTAAAACACATCGTCAAAATGATCATTTCAAAATTACCCAATCAAATGCAGTATACAAAATTATTGCTTTCTGCCTATTCGGTGCATTGTTGTGGATTTACAGCAGTCAGTCAGAGAGCCTGGTGGACAAATGTTGGGACTAATTTTGCTTGCACAGATCAGCAAATAGTCTGGTAAACCCTGCATGCACCACAACCCAACAATTTTCTGTTTAAAACGTCTTGTGTAAACCTCTGTTTACATTTAGATTCCCGTGCTACAGTTTTGTCTTAAATAGCCAGTAATAGAATTGAAGATACACCAGCAACAATAAATCAAATAATTTTTCTAATGTTCCTAAATAAAAAACAAAAAAGAGTAATAAAATGTTTAATCAGATTAATCAGGTGCAATGTGTGGAGACACCATACTATCTAAAAAAGTTCATTTTTATCTGAGTTATAGCTGTATTTTGGTCACTCCAATGTAGTAATGTTAACTGGTATTTCTGTGTCTAGTTTATTCATTTATTCAGCCTTTCCTTTCCAAGTTTGATCTGAGGTACATACTATATATCTGCTTTTTTGAGCTGCCCTTTTACAGACTTAAAATTAAAGTATTAGACCAACACTATAGCAAAACTATTTTAGGTCCATTTGCATCACAGAGATACTTGTGCATAATGGTAACAATTACAGTGAGGATTTATCTTTTCACTTCATCAAATCAACACCAACAAATGGTTCTTCAGGAAAACAACAACAACAACAACAACAACAACAACAAAAATTCACTCTAGCAACTTTTAAGATAGTACAAACTTCCAAATTTGTTTCTCATTTTTAAATGTATAAGAGTCAGATAATCGCAATTTCAGTGTATTACTTCATTGAACCTGAAGTAGTTCTATAACATAATTTTTTTTTTAAATGTTGGTGTTAGGAATTCCTCTAAAGGGTCTCACAAGTAAGTTAATGACTACATAGATGTGAGCAGGCTACAAGATCTTCAAGCACATCTTCAAGACTGTTCCACACACGCAAGATTAAGTAGCAAACGTGACATCCAAGACCAATCGGGCCACCCAGGAGAACAGCAACCAGCGGAAAGGCTGTCAGAGCCCCCCTTTACACCATTAATCTTCAATCCTCTCCCGTGCTGCCAACTCGCATCTCCTTCAAAATGCAACACAGGGACGAGGGGCGAAAGAGAGAAAGCGACAGAGTGCGGGAGAGAGGGGAAGCAATTCTGTTTTTCTCCTTTTGCACACCCATAGATTAACTCTTTAAGGGACAATGGGTTACCAACTGCTTGCTTTGTTTCAGTGTGGTGATGCAGAAATTCAGAATTTGACATAAGAAAAAGATTAAAGGCTTTTTGTCTGAAACATGGCAGTTCTTTGGAAACTTTTTGAAGTACTTTGAATACTTTTTTTTTTAAATCACATAACTATATTTATTACTGAAATACATTGCAGTTATAGCTTGTATATATATATATATATGTTGTTTCAAGCTTTAGCTACTTATTACAAACAAAAAACACTAAAACTAACAATTAGGGACTTTACATCTGATATAATTTTATATGAATTCATTATAAAGAACACTACTTTTTGAAATGTTCTTTTCCCAAATTTATGTTGCAAATAAAACACAAATGCATTTTCATTCAAGAGACTGAGAGACTAGTCAATTACACCCTCACTTCCTCTCTGGGTAAGTGTTGATGAATGAGGTCTCATTAAAGCTAAATTGAGATTCCAGCAACTGAAGTGTAGGGAAGTCCCTTAGACCCTTTAGCTCTTTCACTGATCAATAGAAACTTTGATCTCATCCTCCAGCGCTTTTCGGGGCCAGACACATACAACCTTATTCCAGTGAATGGTAAAATGGAGGAGGAAGAATCCCGGGGACTGATAAATAGCGGAAAATGAGTGTTATGACATGGCATGCCATCAGTCCCAAGGGGGGCCTTTCTTGCTTCACTCTGTCCCTGAGAACCAAGAAGGAAACCGGCCATCTAAAAGTGAACCCTTTGAAGAGACCTGGACTCAGATTAAGTGGCATGCCTTGGATGCTTTCTTCTGTTTTTTTCTTTGCAAGGACTCCCTTTTTTCCCTGTTTAGGGGTAAGGGGAACCATACATTTGTCAAGCTAAGGCGCCATGCCAATAATAGCAATTTGACACATCGTGGACTATGTTATAGACTAAACTAACTTTTTTTTTTAAACAGAACATCTTTTCTATGATGTGCGTATATGAACTTATTTGTACACTAATACACTCTGTAAATAAGTCCTGAAACTGATAAACTGAAAGCTCAAAATGATTGTAACAATTGTGTAACAATTGTCTCAGTTGTTACAAAACTACAAGGACACTATAAAACATTTGATGGACTTAATGATGAAATATTTCAGAAAGTAATTATTAATAATCCCAGTTAAAAGGTGTAATGATTGTGACAAGATCAAGCAGTCACGTGTGCTCAAGACTACAGTATTCACTGACTATGTGTAGTGTCTGAAACATTGGTACATTGTTTTAAACAGAAAATAAATATTTCTGAGTAATTTGAGTAATTTTTTATTTAGGGAGAGGTCATATGATTTTTTACTCTTGAATTATAGGCCTGAGGATCACAAATATTTTGCAGCCATATTCCCCTTTATTATAAAATATATTGCAGTCAGAGTCCCCTTTAACTGTAAAACACATTCCGCAGACCCCCTTCTAATCTAATCCAACTATTCAACTAAGAACATTATTTAAATATACGAATACAGTAACGTTTTTGCAGTTTATTGGAGTCATTAAACTTTTAATTCCTGAACCTGTCACCAGCAGAGTATAAAATTAATATTATAGCCCACTTGTTTCACTGTAACTGAGGTTTGAATTAAACTCATTCAATTTAAGTAACCAGGTTAACAATGACAAGAATTCAATAATAAATCCAACCTTGAAAATAATGGGTTGTGATTTCCAGCACAAAGTGCGTAAAAATCACAGACCCCACTTTAAGAACAACTGTTCTAGGCATCACTGTGGTCTGTACCAGAAGTCTAAGTCTTTTATGTAATTGTACTTTGCTAGTATATTTATGTTTTATTTTAAGGGACCTGCACTTTCTAAATTACTTTTCCATGACAAAAGCCACATTTTCACAACTTATATTTCCACTCAAATTCTCCAAGAACTTGTTATCAAACATTTCAAACAACATGACTCAAATATTTGTTCTCATATACCCAAATGCCAATCCAATCAGTCCCGCTTCAGTGCATTTGAACAATTTTTATTCACTACATTTAAAACAGTCAGTCTAATTCAAACCACAACCAATCATTTTTGCACAAGGACAATTTGACCATCACTCTCACTAAGATTAACTAGATAGAAAATACTAAGTCATGCAAATGGGTTGTGAATTACTGAACTGTAAAACAAAAAGACTTCAGATAATATTTTTAAAAATACAAAATGATTTACCTTTTACTTCTAAATACTTTTAGAACTTTTTAAACTTGTACTCAACTATAATAGTAGAGCAGCTACTTACCATTTTAACAGAATATGATTTTGACATAATATCCTTGTCCTGTTTTCCAGTCCTGATCCAAACATTTTTGAGCCAGTGATCATCAATCTGAAATATATGGATATTAAATTGAGTTTTTCAATAATGTTAAACAAGTGTGTCTTTACATTTACAAATATATACACATAGTGAAGTTAAAACACATTTTAAAAATATTTGAGGTGTGCTTCATAACAACCTATTTTGTATTATATCATTAATAAAAATGCTGTATCTCCAGCACTTAGAAAATAGCATTTTTGCCTTTTACAAGCCCAGTATGGTATAACAACAGTGTACCTTAAGATATAATCATTCAGATATAAAAAAAAAATCTTATTTTTGTGTATCCATTTAAAATTTCATATGTGAAACATTCTTTTTCATGACTCATCCATTATTTATTTTTATACAAAAATTACATTTTAGTACTCCACAACCCTGTTACCTGAAATTTTGGAATATTCCACACATCACTCGTTCAACAGGAAGTTGCATCATCCAGATTTCCTAAAACTCATAGGAAGAAGAAGCTAGGTAAACACATTTTAAATATATTTGTTAATTCTTTGTTGAAAGCCTCAACCCTTCTTTCAATATTGTTACACATGGGCACAATGAGAACGGCATTTATTTAATCTAGGCCATGTTTTTGGGCTAGACAAAAGGTTAAAGATTATAAATGGTAATCTTTGAGACACACCACTACATGCAGGGGTGGAAAAATAAATGAGAAAGTGGAAGGACAGACAAGGTGTCAAAACTTTACTCAATTAAAAGCGGAAGTATCAAGCCAAAAATGTGAAAGTAAATACGTTGTTCATTTTTTCAAGTATTAAAAAATAAAAAGTAATCGTTAATTTTAACTGATAAAATTAAGCAACATCATGTTTTCATGTGAAAACTAACTTGTATTCTTCATCTAAAACTGTTACAAGCAACAAATCATCATTTGCCTGAACACATCATACAATCTGTGTAAGTGCAAATCGGGGTTCGATTCCTGCTGGGGCCATGTGTGTGCGGAGTTTGCATGTGCTGCGGGGTTTCCTCCGGGTACTCCGGTTTCCTCCCACAGTCCAAAGACATGCATGGGTGGCTGATTGGTGTGTCTAAAGTGTC
>JAOUWY010000046.1:7232869-7245537 GCA_025728095.1 Prietella phreatophila | reverse complement strand
CACAGAATTAAAAAAGAAAATGGCCTAAAATAACAACGAAAACAAACTAAAACAGTAACAAGAGCGGCAGCAAAACAAAACAGCGTACCCTGTCACCGGAACCGGAAACCACCAAGACTGGTATAACTGAAATAATGCATGAAATGTAATCTCTGGGAAAGATTATTTAGGATATTTTTAATTTAGAATAAGCATACATTGTGAGATTTACTTTGTGAGCTCATGGACCGGTTAAACTAATTAACCACACAGGCATTTTTTATTTTTAATTATTATTTTTTTAAGTCAAAGATGCCAGTAATTCTGCAGTTGATTGTATTGTAGTCCTGTATTTGTTATAATGAAATGTCACTGATACTGCAGCTGGCCAATGACCATGGAAGAACAATTCCCGTGGATATTTTAGCAACGTACCTTAATTAGAAAAAGTTTTTCTTTTTTTGTCCTCACTTTTTTAAATCCAGGTTAGTTTTCACATTTGAGCATTTCTTTTGATGTGTGCTTCTATGCTATGTCAATTTCTTTGCTTTGGCTAACCAATCACACCTGCTTGCTTAGAGGGACGTGGGAAATGAAATTGAATATCTGGAATATAACGTTAAACATTATCAAGGCTCTATTGAGTTTGAGTCGAGTTTTCAGAAAGTTCGCAAAAGGCCACATAGCTGCCTTACTAAACCAAATAATGTAAGCTTGCATGTTTCCACTGCCAGAAAGTTCTCTCTCTGCCAGGAGAGATGTGACAAAGGTCATTGAGGCTTTCCCTGGCATTTGCTTCTGTTCGTGACAAACTGGCTACCGCACGTTTTTCTCATGCTGCTGTTCTCGGAAGACTCTTGCTCCAAAACACTCCCGGTGGTAACTGTGGGTCGGTGAGCTGACATAAAGTGCCGTCTGTTGCTAACTGGCTAATGAGAGCGTGCCAGAAAACCAGCAGACAGAAGTAATAGGAGAGATTCAGCATGCGCTTCCCTCTCCCTATTCTGCCACAGCATTGTGGTCGCCTTTGTTTACTTTAGTGATTATTCTTCATTTCAGTCTCATTTTCCCCTCTCAAACGTCCTGTCTTGCAGGTCAGTTAGCACATCAGGATGTCTGGCGCAGAAACAAGGGCAAGAGTCGCAGCTCATCACAGTGGATGAGAAACTGGTAAGAGTGAACATGCTGTGCTTGGTGTTAATGATTTGTTGACGGGGGAGTTGATTCGGCTCAGTTTTCACTTCATGTCGAGTTTATTTAAAACAAATGTGTATAGGCAAGACGTTGAAATAGAAGTATCAAAACTCAACAGAAAAGTTCACAGTTTTTGTGCACTCATGTCCATTGCATTGAATGTTAAACGTGTTTTAAACTTAACGACTTTGCTGAGCTCTACCCCGTTGGCACAATCATGTTCTGTGTCTGGAAAACTTGTTTCCTGCTCTATATGTCAAGTTCTGTTGCATATGGCGTACTTCTCAATTGTCTTAACAAAACTTATAAACCACTCTTAAAGTGGTCCTATAACTCAATTAGAAGGATATTAATGAGGAATTTCACTAAAGGTTGACAATTGTTGATTTCATACCGAACAAATATCAAAAAGCATATTTCTAGATCAGTCTCCTTGGTTAAACAATAAACAAATCATTTTACAATTAAATGTTCTGTTAAAGCCTTTTTCTTGTGAGGGTCTTCACCGTGAAATAAATATTTCAATTCGTACATCATCCCAAGACTAACAAATTATTTATTTATTTATTATTATTATTTTTTTTAAAAAGTTCCAATATTAAAAAAAACTTAAACCTGTAATGTCTTTAAATTAAGTCAATTCAAGTCAAGAGGGTTTTATTGTCACTCCTTTACATAGCTTGTATACATTGGACCGAAATGTAACTTCTCCAGGACCATGGTGCAACACAGAACAGTACACAAGACGACATAAAGTACAAATGCACAACAGTGTGAGATGAGTCACTAGGACCGATCCATTCACCTTTTTAACATGAACACATCCACGTTCATGTCAACTTTCCTTTGCTATATTAGGGCTGTTTTCCCCATTTCACTGTTTTTGAAACACTGTAAAATATAAGCTTATGTCAAAATTAATTTTGAGAATGGGTATGTTTATAAAAAAAAAGAAGTGAAAAAAATGGGATGCTAATGGCAAATTTAAATCTTATGTGTGAATAGTAATATACAAACATGCAAAGTTACAGTAACTAATGCATGCACAAGTAGAAACTACTGAAGTATGTTTAACAAAAAAGTTGGGATATTCTGATGAATAAAATTTGACTGTTCTGTCAAGAAAATTGTCCATTTATAAATAAGCAAATGAAGGTGCTGGGGTTTTTTTTTATTTTATTTTATTATTTTTTTTAATTTCTATGAATTTAAAAAAAAAAGCAGTCATTTTGGATTGACGATTTTATAAAACAGCTATCATCAGTTAGATCCTGGTGCAGAATCTGACTAAATAAAGATTGGTGTGCCTTTCTGTGGGTCATTTAGCATATCAGTAAATGGGGTACAGATCTTCACTCACAAAGCTTTTACGACAGAACAGTGGCATGAGGTCGTGAGGTTTAAGAAGCACAGCTTACCTAGTCTGACCTTTTAACACTAGACATGCAAGTTCTTGCCTGATTTAATAATAGTGTCTATTATTTCTTTATTTTTTTCTCCGTGATATTTGTCTAACCTTTTATCACTGTTTATGTCTGAGTGGTGTATTAGAAAAAAGTATTACATGTTAAAAGATAAACAAACCATACTTTTCTTTGGAATTTTTTCATGTTTTAAGGTAATACCAACGTGGACTTTTTGTAAGATTAAAATAAAGGCTTTGGATAAAAAACTGGATATTTATTAAATGGATAACTTATTAAATGAAGATAAAAAAGATACAGAAAATATTATAATAGAGGTAATAATAAGAATAAAGCAGATAATAATAAAGTTGCCAAGAAGCCAATTCGAAACGTGAATTAGAACACACTTATAAAACAACAAAATATTGTAGTATTTTGAATAAATGAAGCAGTATAGTGAAATATGCCCATTTGTAAATATTTCCCCATGGTATACTATTTTTGATTTCTTTTTTTTTTTTTATAATTTGCTGTCACTGTGTGCCTGTATACAATACTTTTGTAAAATAATTTGAAAGCCTTGAAAGTGTACAGAAACCTTACTGAACAGTCTTAAAATGCCGTTTATTGATTTGTTTATCATTTGACTAACTGAGGAAAATGACCCTTCTGTAGTGGGTATTTGTGTGGGTGCACACTGTCTCTTATCGTCTCTGAGGCTGCCAGGATGAGGGCTCTCACTTCAAGCTTGGGGCCGCTCCGATTTAAAGCCGATTAAGGGTTCCCAAAAAGAATGGAGTGAAAAGAGAAAGCGGGGGGGAATCAGACGAGACCGACAGTAGCGGTTTCGTCTGGTAGGAAAAGGCCTCCTTTTTCCTGTCGGCCACTGAGCTTTCATACTTATTGTACTGAAGATGGAATGAATAACGTGGCTCTCAGACATGTGCATGGGGCACGTTGAGGTTTCCTGACACGTCTAAAAACCATCAGATAACACTACTGTTTCATGATTTGTATCAACAGGCAAAATGCAACCTAAAAAAAAATCAACGTATTACAACGATGCAGAAGTTACTCAGCTGAAATATGTAACTCTACATAAACTATGTTCCTGGACGTAAAGGTGTGAATTATGTAATTTGCTCACATAAGTTTAGTTGGGGTTATGTGGAACCATTACATTTCATGGTTTTGTGTTTTCCCATTGACTGTTACAGTAGCATGTTTCAAACCGAGTCATTTAGCCCAGGTCATGAGTGAAAAGGATTGTGTAGTGCGTTACACATCATTGGCCAGCTATGAAAAAGTTGATTAAGCAGAGGAAGTATGTGTATTTTTACTTTGATGACAATCTCTGTAAGAGCGAAGGGTTGCAATATTCTGTATGTTTTACACAAAGATCTTGTTGTATGGCTCATTACATTTTGAGATCTAGTTCAGTATGACTGATAATATAAATTCTGTGCCAGTTTAACCCTTTATTGGAGATAGAGTGGACGATTTATGGCAATAATCTCAATACGTTTTCATAAATTTTCATGATTCACTTTATCACAATTATTATGCTATGATATTATTTCGCTGAGGGTTTACTAACAAAGCATAACAATAGCCACATACAGATTTTTGTCCAGCATTAAAAAAAGTTACATTTTCAGGAAAATGTTAGGGAAAGGGAAACTTTTTTTTTTTAATGTCACGTCAGTTACTTGTTAGTGTGTAACAAGGGACTGTAAAAGCACAGAAAACCTGATGATACATAAAGTGTATTATATTAATTATAGAAGACCACGGGGCATTCTGTTATTGGAAATGAATCAAAGTTGGAGTGGTTTGATGAGGTGGAGTCTTCCAAAAATGCTAAATAAACGTCTTCTCACAGAAAGCATCATCTTATCAACAATTTCACAGATTCACACACAAACCATTTAGTGTGGAGTGTCCACTATACAAGTCCCTGTGAAATTCAAACATGTTAACAGTTCTACAGTAACAAATGAGTGCATTTAATATGAACCTGTGATTTTTGCCTTGCAGCTACTGAACCACTGTCAGAGCTTCTGTTAAAGAAAATGAATCAACACCTCCTGACAAATCAGAATCAAGGAGCATTGTGGTTCCCCTTAGATGCATTTCCATGGCCTGTGTCTTACAAGAGATCGTAAACAGAGTTATGAACATCTTAGAACTTGAGCCGCTATCTGCAGTGTTTTCAAAGAAATGTAATTAGACTCCATGCCCTTGTCTGACCAAAGATATGAAAGTGGAATTTCACAACAGAACGACGTGCAAAACCAATGCCATTCGGTCATGTGAAAGTGCTTGCATATGGAGCGCTTTTTGAGCAGTCGAAACGTGTGGCATATCAAATGATGGCAATTAAAGGCCTGCGTGATTGTGGCTGAGTCCTGGCACTCTCTCACTCTGGTGCCTGCCCTAGCTTGCTTTTGTTCATAATTACTGTTTGATTAAGCATGCTGAGCTGTGACACAAACCGCATGGCTGGCCACCGATATGCAGCTTTACACGGAATGTCTGATCAGTTAACAATATACACCTAACGTCCCAAAGCAAGTTTCATCACATGCTTTCTGTCTAAGAAAGTAGATTGCTGAAAAAATAAATGAATAAATAAGGCCTCTGACTTTTGACCGGAAATGACAGTTTGCTGCATGCTCTCTTAGAAAATAAAATGCTAAACAGCAGTTTAAGGTACAAATACACATCACTGGACTGATGGCTTCAAGAGTATACCTTTTCTAGCTTTAGTGTAGTGTTCACCAACCCCCTATCCTGCAGGTTTAATCTCCAACCAAAATCTAACACACCTGTTTTAGTTTATTAAGAGCTTCTTAAGGCAATGATTGGATGGTTAGATGGGCACGATTATGGTTGGAGCTAGTCTGAAGGTAGATGTCCAGAAACAGGGTTGGTGACCAAAGATTTACGTGTAGAGGCACATCATAAAGACCACTCTGGGTATATTTAATGTCTTTTTGTGTACATTGAGGTGCTTAACATCATATAAAGCACAAACCAGTCCTACATCCAGTGTGCTGTTTGTCACTTTCTAGTGTCAGCAATGTCCTCATGCTCCTTAGCTGAAAGTGTAGTGCGTGATTGCTTTGTCTGCATCAGTAGGACTAAATGCAATATGTTGGAAATGCTAATTTAGAGCTGGGGCGTTAAACATGTGGCAAGATAAAAGGTTGTATGCCGGCCCATGAATTTAGAGTCTGTGTTCGAATTGAAGGCTTGGAAGTAAGAGCTAATCTGTTATTCCATTCAGGGGGAAAAATAGCACAATAAACTCAGCTACTGACACAATTTTCTGATAAGTACTTCATTAGCAAGCTAAAAAGCTATCTGACATTGTAACTGTTAGTTGTACCTTTTGGATTATTTTCTCATAATTTAAGTTGTTGATGTTGGTTTATGTAACTGAGTTTTATTTGGTTTGACATTGGATTAAGTGTAATATGTGCCATCAGCTAAAATGATTTAAAGTACAATGCAGGGACATCATTTTATCTGGATATTCCAGCTTGTAAATAAGCTGGGGTCAAAGTGTCACTGGAGTAGAGGTTTAAGGGTCCATCATTTTGTATTTGAAACTGTAATGTTTTAATCAGAAGGTAGAACCTGCACCACTGAACTACTACTTCCTCACGAGTGATATTTGTGCAACGACAGGCCACACAGGTTATGAACTGACTGACCTCCTAATTGAGATACAGATTCTTCATTTTACAGTGACTGATCTGTGGTAAACAAACCGATTCTCGACCAGATCTTAAAGTAAACTTGAAATCTGTAGAGCCATGGAAAATATACATGTATTTCTTATTGAGACAAACAAGGAAGATTTGATGCTGGTTTGTGCCAGCTGTCTGATTGGGATGCAGTGATTGTCCTGTCTGCTTGTCTCATTAACTGAACAATTCCCCTTTGCGACCGTCAGTGTGTTTGTGCCAGTCCCCCAGACAAAGTTTGTTCATTATCTCAATGTAGGTTTCATTGTTGCCTTGCGCTCTTTTGAGACCCTAGAGAGCTTGATTCAGCGAAGCAACTTTCAGCAGTTTAAATCAAAGTCGCGTTGCATAACCGTGAAGCATGTTAAGTTTAAACATCAACAGGAAGTAGTGGTTGTTTTCCTTCTTTCTAGCTGTTGAACCTATTTGCTCTCCAAGTAACTATGGATAAAAAGAACTAATAACCCAGACATGAGATCTGCTGCCAGAGCTAAATCCAGCCCTTTCAGAGATTTAAAAAGATTCACGAACATGCTTTATGTTGTTCTTTTTGGGTGTCTTGAGTCACTCAAAAAACAATCATGTGGAGATCTAATATGGACAAAGATGAGAGAATTTGGTATCACAGAGGTGTCTGTGGATTTAACCGCATCAGCTTCATCAGAAGTGTAGAGATAATCCAGGCTGTAAAGCAGACTACACTGACCTGTCCTCCCTGCTCTCCCTATACAACATACACGAACACTCACACACACATCTCAAGTGTCTGTTTTGTCTAAGTCGTTCCTCCTACCAGGTACTCGCGTGAAAATTTCAAGGCTGGACAACTAGGTCAAATGATATGTCTCTTTGAAGAGGACCTTACAAGAGGCTTTGTGCATTAGCCGTTAAATAGTATTTCATTTACTTGGCACTCAAGAGAAAGTAACCAGTAAGCACCCTTCAGTGCGTGTCACCTTTGTGTGGCCGAGGAACGAAACTTACTTCAACATGCCGCTTCGATCTTTTGTTCTGTGTAAAAAAATATTATATTGGTCTTGTTTATGTCGGTTTTAAATAGTGTAGCTAATGAAAAATTCAGGGGGTAACTCTACAACGGTCATGGTGTGTGTTCGTTTTCAAAACAATGTAGAAAAATAGTTCGTGTGTATCCTGTTTTTAAATGTAGCATATCGAAAGGCGTTGTATGCTTGGAAATTATTTTATAGCATATTATATATGCATATACAGTGGGGTCACTTGTATACAGCGAGCAGTCGTGGAAATGCTTCTATTTTGCATTCTTTTCCAGTTCAATGCAACAATTTTCATTACAAACTTGCATGAAAAATAGAATCTTTGATATATTTACATGAATTTCAGAGTTTTTAGTATTTGGCATGTCCTCTTTTGATTTAATGACTGTGTGTACTTAAACCTTATGATCCAATTTAGATTAAATCCATTGGCATGTTTGAACAGGTGCTTCAGTAGAAGAGATTAGACATGAGGAAAATCTGACCTTTTGTACAAGGTGCTTAACATGGTCAAGATCATAAATTTGCTTACATTTGAATAGGAGGCTAGAAATGGTGCACTTGAATATTACATATTGAAGATATTGAACATTTTCCTTTTTTGTTGTTGGCTATATTTCAACATTCTAAACCTGTCTATGTATTTTTACAGTCAGTTTGCTGTTTGTGGGTGAGTACCGGCTCGAGTTTTCATAATTGAAAAAGTACAGCTGATTTGGGTGAATATTCACGTTTTCTCAAAGTGGTGTTTGTGCTGTTTCGTAGAGTTTAAACATGTTAAGCGCGGGCATTTCCATGTTTCAGCCTTTTGTGTGAATAGGATTTTTATTTTTTTTTCCATTCCCAACACACTTTTTTTCTGCTTATGAGACAAACCACATGTAGGTACTGAAATTTCACGTTTTGTCCAGATCTGTTTGCATACGTATTTTTGCCTGAGCAAAGATGTTAAATTATTCTTCTCTTGCAGGTCTCGAACGTGTGCAGATACACACATGCTCAATGCCATCATGCCTGCACAGACTTTTTTTTTGTGTGCATGTGTTCGGGTTTCATTCCCCTCGTGGGTACCTTTTCAGCTTAACAACCTTGACAGAAGTCGAAAGTTCATCAGAATGGCTTACTTGTTGTTTCTGTAGGTTTTTATTAGGGGCGTCTCAATAAAAGCTGTCCGTCTGTCATATGGGATGTTTTAGCATTAATACAAGGTCTGATTTGAAATGTGTATGTCCTGATTTCCGATGAAGTCTTTTCTAATTTCTGAAACGCAAACTATGCTGTTAGATTTGATTTAGAAACTGTCTGTTAAACTACATTACAGTTACTTTTGTAAGTATCGTTACACCTATTGCTCTTAAACAAGTTCCTTACTTCCTAGTTAAATACTTCTGCACCACCATTTCAGTTTTGTTTGTCAGCTACTGAGCTTTTAGTTTTTTTTAACCTGCTTGCTGGTGAGCATGCCTGTAATTGATGATTTGCATCTTCGCATGTCCGTCATTATCACCGTCAGCTGAAAGCTGCGACGCTCCTGTTGTGTGAGGTCATTTTCATGCTCTTTGCTAAATATTGATGTACACATATGGTGCCATTTTGCCACATAATGTCGCAGCGAATGTGTTCTCTTCCAAAAAGTGCAAACAAGCCAGATGGCTTGCGAGTGACACTTAAAAGGAGCTCTGTTTCAACAAGACACGCCAAGCTTTTTCCATGGACGTTGCCTCCAAACAAACAGGTGGCATGTGGCTAATAGCATGCGGAAATGCCTCTTCCCACACACACACAGTCTGCCCCACCCAGACTGCTCAGTGTAACGTGAGAATAGATTTGATCCTCAGTGCCAACTGCACCCTCCTTTCACTCACACAAGTAGTACATGTTGTTTGTTTCTATTAGTGACCCCATACGTCCAATCTGTTATTAGCACAGTCCTCTCACTTCAAAGATGGCCAACCAGGACGTGTTGCGCAACAGCCAATGCAGACACAACTCTGCTGCTGAGGTTAAGAGGTCGGATTTTGCTTCCTTTTTGGAAGTCTAATGCTCGTTGACTTACCAATATATGACCTAGTGATGAAATCTGTCAACATGTCTGAGAGGTCAATCCCCATCCAATAACATCCTGATTGCATGGGTGCTGAAAGCTCACTTTTCAAGTGTGCACACAATGTGTGTGATTGTAAAGGCCTTACTTAATGTTTGATTGTGTTTCTTCTCATTTCTCTGCTTTTTATTTTTTGGTTTTGTGTGTGTGTGTGTGTGTCTCAGCACCATTATAAACTCACTCTCAACATGATTTCTGAGATTTCAGCAAATCTATCAAATGAACACAGGCCTCAGGGATGTTTACTCTGCTTAAATGAGCACCGCTTTTTAAAAGACTCGTTTGCACTTTTTTTTGGATGAGGACCCACCCCTAGATTAATAACAGGAAATGATCCCCCCCCCGGTGATGAACAAGGGCAAAGTGCTCATGTAATAGCCAGGTATTATTTCCACAGTCTGGCATGGGATAAAACAAACGCTTAAAAAACACACAGAAAAGTTGCACTTGCGTGCCAAGCTCAATGAGTTAGTGATAATTTATTCACTCCTCATTAGGAGTCTTCTGGTAAATTTCCAATTTAATTTTTTTTTGTGTGTGCCAAAAGTGAAAGGTATCATTTGAATTCTTTTTATTTTCCACAATTGCATTCTGTTCAAGGTGAATTTAACTTCTGAGATGAGTGTGTGGGAATGCCAGTGGGGTCTATTCAACATCCAAGTTATGTGGAATCGTTCATCTGAATGCTGATTAAATTACACCTGGGAAAGGCATAAAAGGTTCCACCTCTATGTGATGGGAATGACTTACTATCTACATTCTCGTATGTTATTTTCGCCTCTATTGCCTCGCTCAGAACTTTGCCTTGGGCCGCCGCCGCCGCATTGTGCTGCTTTACAAGTCCGATTCCCTCTCCGGTGCACATGAGTCTGGGATTGCCATCAGTGGTGTCCAGTCGTGCTGCTGCTTCTCCTGCATGTGTGGTGCTCCAGAGAACTCGTCTCAAAGGCAGCTGTATAAACTGTACTCACTAACTTCAGGGGCAAGGGAGCTATTTACCTGAGTGTCGGGGACGACTGAAGCACCTCCACCGGGGGATTCCCACAGCAACCGAGCATGTCCAAAACACAAAGCGCTTCTGAACTGCAAAACATGTGCTCCACCAAATACTGTTCTGATGAGAGACAGCATACCAGGCATTTTTAAGAGCAGTATTTGAGTTTTTTTTTTTGGTTGTTGGGAAGTTAGAACACTAGTCTAACTTCAGTACATATTTCCAATGATAGTCCTTTGGCAAGGAGAATGAATGAGACCAGTGAAACTGTAGTGCTTATTGGAAATTCCCAGTCTTCTCCAGCCATGTACAGGAGCCATTATGAACAGTATGTTTGACTTAACGGTGAAGGTACAATGTTTTCCCCACCATAATATTGCTGTGCCTTCATTCCTCTTTGCAGATCAGTTTCATAAATATTTTGAAAACTCATTCTAAGCGGCTCTCAAGTGGAGCAACAGAAAAGGGCTCCGACTCAGACATGATCAGGAGATCATGAGGTTGAATCCTATCAACGTCACAGGCCAAGAGCTAGGGGCGCAGAACTGGCTGAGCTCTCTTTGTTTGAGGGATGGCATACTCTCTGTCCCCTATCAATCACAACGAAACTAGCCAATCACAGGCATATTCAATCCATTCAATTCAGTTTTATTTGTATAGTGCTTTTAACAATGGGTATTGTCTCAAAGCAGCTTTATAGTAACATATAAACACAGGATACAGATTTTAAATGCGTCAATTTATTCCTGATGAGCAAGCCGGTGGCGAGGAAAAACTCCCTACAGTGATAAGAGGATGAAACCTTGAGAGGAACCAGACTCAAAAGGGAACCCATCTTCATCTGGGTAAATTAGATCTTTTAGCTGTACTCATGTTTGAGCTGTACTCGTATGTGAGCTCATGAAGAGTGGGGACGGCGCTTTGCTCTAAGTGTGTTATGCTGCCCTGCGATGCAGCAGTTCAAAAAGATGCGCTCGACTGGTTTCATATATCTCAGTGCATCATATTACAGCCTAGGATTTTGCAATCATAGAAATAATAATAAAAAAAGCTCTTCAGTATTCTGAGGAGCTTGCAAGTTTTCAAAATGACCACAGATTTTCTGCAGATTTGGGCCAAGAAGTGTCATGTGATGTCATCACAGCACGCATTCAAATCCTCTTCGATTCATGTGCTTCGAGTATAAGTACAGCTAAAAGATCTCCTTTACCAGCAAACATCATTGCAGAAGACCGTGCAAAACAATTTAGTGGAATTGCAATTTCGCCAATTCATGCAGATTTTAGGCAAAGTCGCAAAAAACAAACAAACAGCAAAATCAAGCATTTTTGGCCACAGTGATCACCAAATAAAACCTCTGCGAAATCCTGTATGGACGGATATTAGCCATATGTTTCCTGCACCACTCAGTGACCTTCAGCATCACAAGTGGATCTGTATCATTATGGTATATCATCATTATGATGTAATTTTGCCAGATAACATCATTATGAATGCTTTCTATCTTAAAAGTTTCTTAATACTTTAAAACGGGTTGTCAATTAGAGGACCACAAGTCCGCATGCAGACCCTTAAAAGCATCTTGGTGGATTGAAACGAGTACTGGAAAATGGTTAGGAAGAATTTGTAGCAGAAGTTATAGCCATGTACTAATCATTAATGGTTACTGTTGTTGCCATTCAGGTACGTTAGTTGTTTACCAAACCTTTTGTAAATGAGAGATTTTATGTAGCTGGGTCATCACGGATCTTAGTTCAATACTCCTGCTTTAGGAAGGATGACAGTTAGTTTTAATGCTTGTACAGCCCTTTCTCAAAGCATCTTTACTCATAGTCTAGACCTCCAGTAAGCGCTGCTCTGTACCTGACTTCAGGTGCCTTGTTTTTGCAGATTTCCTCATTTACACACGTGGTTGCTAGCGTGCTTGTCTCCTCATCCTTCTCCTGACCGGCTTGCCCCTTGGTCTCGGTGTGAAAGGGCTCCCATGTGCTTTATTCGCAGAGGTGTCAGAAATATAGACACGCTTTTATGTGACGAACACTTTGCCAGCTTTCCTCCCCCGCTCTTAAGCCTGGCATTCTGTCTGCATACCAGGGATTGTAGGGCCCCGTGAATAGTGTCAAACTTCATAGTTCTCATTTTGCTTCCTGTACATGGCTGGAGAAACGTGCAGCGTTTCCCCCTTTTGTGGTTCTTTTTTTTTTTTTTTTTTTTTTTTTTTTT
>JAOUWY010000046.1:7219146-7232769 GCA_025728095.1 Prietella phreatophila | reverse complement strand
TGTAGGCTTGAGTAAACAAATATGTTTTAAGCCTAGACTTAAACACTGAGACTGTGTCTGAGTCCCGAACACTAATAACACTTAGTAAGCTAAAATGAAAAGGGTTCGTCAAAAGTACAAAGCTGGCCTGTTAAATCCAAATCACTATTTTATTTCTTGTAATCGCATTTGAAAATGGTGGGCAATGTAAGTAACTGAAGTTAAATGACTAAATGGAGGACTGCTAGGGAATTTTCCTTCGAGAACTAGTGCAGTTTAATGACTACTACTTCTACCAAAGTCGCCTATTAATGAAGTCACTACCTGAATGTGATCTCACGTGTTTAGCCTATAAAAGGCGATCAGTATGTCATGCTCATCATCTGGACAATCTTTTCAATCTGAAGTAAGTTTCCTTACGGTGTAGACCATTTATGAAAATCAGAATAATGCTCGGAACAAGGTGGGATATTTCACCTTAAATGGGATGCCAGTTCATCGTAGGTCACAGGGCACCATGCACACACATTTATACACTCACATTCACACACTTACTCATACCTAGGGGCAGTTTAACATAGCTACCAACATGTTTTTGAACTATGGGAGGAAAAAAGATAGCCCAGAGGAAACCCATGTGAACATGGGGAGAACATGCAAAGACATCCAGTAACCTAAGCTGAGTATTGAACCCATGACCCTGGAGCTGTAAGGCAGCATTGGTAACCACTGTGTTAGCATGCCACCAGCTGTTTTCTACAGCGAATGAGAATATCCCTGCTACTCGCTGACTCTAAAAAGCTCACTTGGGTACATACATCTGACACATGCATGCATGCTCATAATAGTGTATCTGACCCCTTGCATGCATGCTAATACCCAGGGCTTGCTCCCAGGTGTCATCCCTGCTCAGCGTGTAGGGATTGTTGTGCGTGGGATAGCAGGTCCTTTCTGAAGGGTAGTGGGCACAGAGGATCCATCTAGAACATCAATAACATTTAGAGCAATTGTCTGCTTCTAAAAATGTAGCCATCAACAATACCAGCTGAAAAGGGACTTCATCAGTGACTGACTTTTAGCACCAGAGCTTCCACATGTGAAATCAGGTGGTTAGTCAGTATCATCATAGCCAATCACCTAGTTCCACTTATGTGGAAGTGGAGAAATTGGCCACAGCATTTGAAATGTGGAAATACGACCTTCCACATTTATAGTTACAAAACAACTATTGTTGTTTATCTGCTATGTGCATCAAATGGAATGTCACCTGATTTAAGAAAGCATTTAGATCTCTCAAAAGTAGAATATACTGTAGCAGATTTTTTTGAATCAGAGATCAGAATTTTGAAAAAAGGAACTCTATATTGTAAAAAAAATTATTGATTGTTTATGTAGCAGTAACTGTATTCAGAAATCAATATGAGCAATTGGCTTTGGTCTTACATGTCTGTGGGGTAGACGACTGTGTTCGGTGGTGAAACAGTAAATGACCAAATGTAATCACTGCTCCTATTAGTGTCATGCATCCACCCAAAATGCAAGAGTGTGTCACGTATCTTAATTTAATTGTATAGATACCATGGTGAATTTTATTGAATATATTTTGTCTTCTGTCAATAAAATTAATTGCTAGCTATGCTACTGACTCTGACTGTAGGTAAGGGCTCCCAATGGTAGCCCACTGTTCCAAATGCTTAATTTGTATTTCAATCATCTTGTGACTTCTGAACCTGTGCGTCAAAGATCTAGCCAAGCACCAGTGGCAATTTTTTTAACCAGCCTCTAGCAATGGCAAACTTTCATTTTGTCAATATACTAGGAGTGTACCATCTGTATTTAAACTGCATGTGGGTGTTGCCAAAACCAGGTTTTGTTTTCTTTGAATCTCTAGTCATGGCCATCTCCTTGAGTGCCATGAACCAATGTGCCATAGTGAAATGTCAATGGCACATAGCCATGCTAAAACATGAAAAGCACACTTAGCTGGAGTGAGAGCAGGTCATGGCACTTTGAGTGGTAAAAATCTCCTCTTACTAGGTCACAAACTGAATCTGCTTATTTAACTCCATGGCGAGACGAGAATGTGACGCAGGGCAAATGATGTAGAGAATGCCTTTAATTGGCTATACACGTGAGTTCATGGGGTGACTTGACTATGCTATTAGTACTAAGCCAGGAAAGTAGAAATCCTTGACTTTATATAATTTCTTCTTTGAATCATTCAGCTTAAAACAGGAAAGTGGGATTTTTTTCATAACTCATGTCCACATTGTCCGGGCAGAAACATTGAGTCGTAAGCTAAATTAAGTAGCAAAGTCAAGGGCATCAAAAACATCTAATCTCTCATCTGTTTCAGTTACAGGGTAATGGATCAGCCAGAGCTCAGTATGGAATTTACTAAACATTTACTTCAACTACCTAGACACTACAGTGAAAAAACTAAATCCCACTATCGGAGGATTATTGATACATATGGCACCCATTACATCCGTCATGTCTATTTAGGAGGACGCGTGAGACAAGTCACTGCCTTCCAAACCTGCCTTGCAACCCTAAAGGGATTTTTGGAGTCTGAAATAAAGAACTGTCTGAACATTGAGTTAAAACTGTCTCTAGGATTTCTGCCTGCAAACGCATCACTTTCTAACAAATGCTCCAATATTCTCAAGGATAACATGAGCACGGGCTTCTATCAGGGCTTCTTAACACAGAAGGTGGAGGTCTTGGGTGGTGAAAGTTACTTCCCAGACCTTGTGTTTCATCAGAGCCCAGCCGAAGCTTATTCAAACTGGATGAACAGCTTGCGTGAGAACCCAGATATAATTTCTTATGCCATTTTTCCTCTCCATCATCTGGTAGTTGACCAAGAGCTAAGTGCCAGCCTAAGGAGGGCTGTGACTGAGTACATTGAAGAGAACATGCTTCCTTTGGGGCAGAATCAGAACCATGAATGCAACCCAACACCGAACTTGGACCACAACTGCTGCCCTCTGCGAGCAGGTCATGGCACCTTGAGAGTGGTGGTGCAGCGGGCCACAGGTCTTAAGGCAGACATGTTTACTAAAACGGATGGGTTTGTCAAAGTGTGGTACAATAACATGTATGAGGAGACAGACATAGTGATGGATGAGAACAACCCAGAATGGAACATTAGTTACAATTTTGGTTCAATAGAATTAGGTCATGAGTTAATATTTGAGGTGTGGGACAGTGATGTAATGTATAATGACATGGTGGGAAGGTGTGTCATCCATCCGGAACGTGGAATTCACTCACATAGTTGCAAATTAAAAAAGGGAGTTTTTTATTTCACTTACAGCGCCCAATGTGATGCTCACCTGGCTGGCCATAGGTGTGGACGATACTCCCCAAAAGCCTGAGTACCTCGATCAGGCAATCACAGAGATTTTTTTTTTCCAAGTATGAAAATATGAAGAATTTAGAATTTTTGTTGTACTTTTCCCTCTAGCTTTTTCATTTATCTATACATCAAATATAATTTGAAATGACCATTAAATATATACATGCAAAATATCAGTTTTAGTTCCTTAGCGTAACCACTTTCTAAATGGAATCATGGCTAAAAGGAAAACCTAATTGTTGTTTTTGCAGCAATATTTCTGGATTAGGAGCGTAGGAGGAATTTTTTTTGGGGGGGGGACGCTGGAATGCTGGCGGGGTTTATTTTTAAAAAATAAAAGCACATAAATGCTCAATTCTAATGTCTTTTCACTGGTTAAATATTTGTAAAACACACAGACAGACTTAGTGTGACCAATAGCATTGATCTATGAAAAAAAAATAAAAATGACAAAATATATGGATACGAGTTTTGATGCATCACTGGATGAAGCTCAATGTATTCATTAATATTACTCCAAACAGAGAATTGTTCATTTAAAACACTAGCTACTATAATCATTAAGAACAGCTGCTAGTTAATGAATGAATGAATGAATAAGGCATTCATTCATTCATTCATTCAGGCATTCATACATACTATGGCAGTTCTTGATGCAGCAACAGTGCCCTACCATGGCAATGTTTTCCAGAATGATGAAAATGCAAACACAGGTCTCCAACTCACCAACAGTGGAAGAGATCCTCACATGATGGCGCCCCGTCCCAAACATCCAACTAGCTGGCTAATTGGTAGCTATCCATACAACTTACAAGCTCGTCCTCCTCATTATTTTCTACTCCTATTGTTCATCCTCCTCTGTTCTTTTCCTCTTAAAAACATTATAGGATACTCATCTCTGTGTGAATCTTTTGACTAACGTTACCATTAAATCGTTTATGGACACATACCAATGGTACACATGCACAAATGTGCTTTGCTAGCTAGCTTGCAGACTTGTGCATATTTGACGGTTTCATAGGTTTAATAATTATTTTGACAAAAAAAATTCTCCATCAAAACCAGCAAACATCCAACAATTTCATGGACTGAAATAGCGACGATATCCTACCTCAAATACAAAGCGGTAAATCTTTCGTGTATATGTTAGTGTGCTCGAGACTAAATCTGTATTATGGAAAATATTTTTAAATCAAGTTTGGAAAATTTGTCAAAAACTTTGATGGTGAAGTTGGGTAGTTTGTTTAGAGCATATGGTTAGCTTTTTATTTCTATTTTATTTATTATTGACTTCAAAACTTCATAAAAGTTGTGTTCATTTGTGAAAATTATCTTGATGGACAAAACATGTTAGTATTGTAAACTTTTGTTGATCTCAGCTTATTTTCTGCTATAATCCAAAAGTCTTTATGTGAAAATCCTATTGGGTTTTTGTCGAGGGAACCGGTGTGACGCTAACTTCCGGGTTCCGGTACAAAATGATGTCATCCCTGCACCACTCTATTGGGTGATTTGGCTGTGTCTCTCCTCCTGTCCACACCGTTATTGTACAATTTTATTTATATTTTACTTCTGCGAGATGATGCACTTTAAGGACCAGTCTAATTTTCATACAAAGATTTGTACATTAGCAGGAATATTGCACAACATGGAGGTGAAAGCAGCGGTCTGTTTATTTAAATGTGAAAGTGCAATAAAAATATCTTGTCCCTGAAATCAATGAATAATCGTGAACTCAATATTGATCAGAATAATCGTGATTATCATTTTGGCCATAATCGTGCAGCCCTAGTTGTAGTACTCGTACTCCACCAGCAGAATCTTATGGTCATAACATTTATTACGGCTAGATGTCTATGCAAAAGTTCCATCAAATTGTCTTTTTGCCTTATGTTCTTGATTGTTGCCTAGCATACAGTCACATTTCAACTGAACTAATTTAAAGTATAAATTACACACTTTTACTCTTGACTGTATATACGTGCCTCTCTTATTCATAGGTTTGTCTCTTTTTCTAATCTTGGCCATGATTTTGGGAGTAAGGTTTATTTATCATCCAATTGATTTTATTCTTTATGTTCTTCAGGGCTGACCCTCTGTACAACATGACCCTTACATTCAGCACTAAGGAGGATGCTATTGCTTTTGCTGAGAAGAATGGTAGGCGATCTCTTTTCCCTGTATCATGAGTTTTAAATCAAAAAAAATAAACTTTGAAGGATAAAATGTGTTGCTTGTAACTGTAGATTTGCTTTCATCTGAAATCTGACCGCTCAAGTCAAACACTGATGAGCAGTCCAGAAGGACTTTATTTCAGCGGAGGAAGCAGGAGACTACGTTAAACTCTTGATATCGGTGTGGCAATTTTACTGTGGTTGTCTCGTACAGTGTAGCAAGTAATAATCTGGAAAAACCTTTGTAATATCACAGTCTAAAACTGGATTTAAAGAGAAGCAAATTAGTAAATGAATTGCATGTAAATAAATCACTTGAAAGTGAATCACATGTAAATGAATTATATGAAAATGAATAAAAATAAATTAGACCAACACTAATGAGCAGATTTCCAGAGCTATAATGCAAAATATACATGACCACTCCTACACTGTTCTCTTTGTTTCTGCAGGATGGAGTTATGATATAACGGAGAAGAGAACACCCAAACCGAGAGTGAAGTCATACGGCGCAAACTTCTCTTGGGACAAAAGGACTCGGAGGTCTGGCAAATAGATGATCAGTCAGCTTGTTTAGATCTGTTTATGATCTGTGTTTCTGTGACAAATATTGTCAAATGTACATTTACAGAAATCTAATAAAGCATCCTGCAGTAATTCAGACTTGTCTTTTGAGTCATGTCTATTAAAATTTATGATCTGACTTTTCTTCTCCAAGCCTTACAAGGTACAGGCACATAGGAAAGTCCTCTTTTTTGACGTAACTGCTGACCCACACTGTAGGCTTCACAACTGCTTTTTTTTAATAACTGAAACTTGCTAATGTGAATCCCGGGTTCCAAACAATTTCAGAGATTTATTACATTCTTCCTTTTGCTAATTTGAACATCTTTAAACTTGTACACAGTGGTACACTGAACTCCAGAAGCTTGTCAGTGAGCGGAAGAGGCTATAAAATAAATCGCATACAATTTACATGTTGCGCTTAAAGGTATGTGGCTTTATTTTATTATGTTTTTGTTTATTTATTGAAACAAAATATTTTTTTCCCAGACATTCCTTTTCTCATTCGTCTTCATTAACTGCTTTATTTTGGGTTTGGTGAATCATCATTGTTGAGATGGGAATACACCCTGTGTCAGATTCACACATTGACACCTAGGAGCAATTTAATGTAGCCAGCGCACCTACTGCCTTATTTTAAGAATGTGGTAGGAAACTGGTTTATCCATGAGGACACAGGATCTGAACTAGGGACCCCATAGCTGTGAGGCGGCAACACTCCCTTGTGCCCCCGTGGTAGTGTTTCCAGTATTAATTTTCCTTAACCTAGTGCAAAACACTGGTTTCAAAACTATTGGCCCCTTCACAAATAACAGCTAGTGACTCTTTCCCTGAACAGAATCACAACACCCTGGGTTTTTTTGTTTGTTTTTTTTTCTCCCAGTAATCAGCACTTGTAAACGCATCAATGATCCAGTACAATCTTTTACAGCAAGTTGAGGTATTTTCCTTGTATGCTTTCCCTTGTCACCAAACATTCCAATGGAGTTTGTGGATTCAAAACGTACGTTTTGGCCTAAGTTCAGTGGGTTGCTCTCAGAAAAGGCTTATTTTGTGCAACTCATCCAGACAGCTGCATGATATGGAGACAGTGTCTGATAATAGTTTCAGAATTGACTATCTTTGGGCTCATCTTTTTCGTCCTTCAGCAAACCGCTTACTGTGTGCGGGGACGGTATGCTCTTGGACTTGATTGTGCTTACTGGAACTTTTTTTTTTTTTTTTTAAATAAAATCTCTTTCTATATTTTTTTTCCAACCATTATGTGACAACACTCATTTGTCTCTTTTGAGTTGAGTTGAAAGCTTCCTTGTTTTCCTCATTGTGATGGATTACTAAAGGATTTAACATGTGTGCAACCTCATATTTGGTCAAAAGCAACAACAGGATTTCTGGTAACTTTATTTAAAAAAAAAAAAAAAAAAAAAGAAAGGCATAACTTTAAGCATATCAATCATTTCAGATAAGAAACATTCTCATGAGGGGGACACAGTGGTGCAATGGGTAACACTGCCGCCTCACAACTCCAGAATCCCGGTTTCCTCCCACTTCCCTAAAACATGCCAATAGTTGGATTAACTACTCTAAATTGCCTCTAGGTGTGAATGAATGCATGTATGGTGCCCTACATTGACCTGATGCTCACCAGGGATAGACTCTGGAGATGTTGAGACCCTGACAAGGATAAAGTGCTTAATGAAATTGAGTTCTCTTGAGAATGATTTTTGTTGAAGAAATGGTCAATCGTTTTCCCACAGTTGTTTGGGTGCAAGTTTTTAAATGCATGCAACATGTTCATTTTTATCATTATAGGTAAGAGTGCCAATAATTCTGGAGCTGGCTGTAATGCCAAACGCTTATTTAAATTGTTGTAATGCATGTTTGAGTTCTTCAAATACCATTACAACATGTTTAGTGGATAAAATCCATCCTAAAATCACACAACGTTAAGAACAGTTTACCGAAGCAAAAAATACGGACCTCCAACTCACCATGCTAAAATCACATTCGTTTTCTTTTTTCTTTTTTTATTGTTTCACTCTTCATATCTGTATAAATACCATCAAACTTTGTATATACATATGACATTTACATTAAAAAAATACAAAACTATATATTTATAACTATCTTGTGATGTCAGAAAATAAAAATGTACTTTAAAAATGACAAACAATAAGAAGTGATAATGTTCAATATATCGATCCTACATCACATCAACTCAGACAGAGGTGTTCTAGAGCGGAACGTTGGCCATGAGATCGTAAATGTGTTAGTGGCACTTTTTTTTTTCTTGACAATAAAATATCTTACAATGCTGAATACATAAAACTAAGACACAAAAATCACCAAAATCATGAAAGAAATCGGTTTTTATCTTGAGAACTGGCTCATGAATGAAATGTTACCATTTTGCACTGTATGGCGAAACATTGAGGAAAATAAATTTGGTCTATTTGAACAGTAAACAACAACCAGAAACATGTCGTTTACATTAAAGAGTGACAGCTTTTTTTTTTCCTTCCCAATAAATAAACACACAGGTTGACATGCAGATAAGTGGGAAATAAACATCTATGATAGTAGAACGGATAGCAATAAGCGGATTTTTACAGCAAGGGGAATGCAATTTACAACTTGCAGAAGACTTGCACACTTTACACTCTATAGCATTCACAATAAATAACACTGCTTCTCTTTGGACAAATATAGATGATAATAATAATAATAATAATAAAACCAACTGAACACAAAAATAACATGATCAAGATAGTACGTCAGACATTGTAAAGGTATAAATTATGAAACACTGCATAAATAAACATCTATCAGACTGAACTATATGTATACTTCCTTTTTTTTCGTCAAAAAAATAAATTAGCATACACATTTGTACAGTGTGGACATGGTTTTCCTTGCCACAGGACTTTTCCCTCGCCTGATGGCCGTTTATCCGTCCATTATTGGTGATAAATGGATGTAAGCCATGTAGTCCTGGTCTTCATCATCCTCATCATCCTCATCATCATCATCATCATCATCGTTGTTCTCCTCCTGGTCTTCTGTAATGGCTATATGGGAGAATATATGGTAGCTGTTGTATGAATAAAGACCACAACAGCGCAGAAAGTGAATGCTTGTCTTAGTTGTTTTTTTTTCCTTTTGTGTTTGCCATCTAGTTTTGTGTGTGTGTGTGTGTGTGTGTGTGTGTGTGTGTGTGTGTGTGTGTGTGTGTGTGTGTGTGTGTGTGTGTGTTTCTGCTTAGGCCACAATACAATTCTGCCCGCACACTTAATTACACAACAAGCTTTACGTAATCATGGAAGTCAGTACAAGAGTGTTCTGATCATTGGGGGTGGGGGGTGTGCAGGAGGCCATCATTGGCTCAGCTCTAATTTTGCAGATTCCTGTAAGAGGACAAAACAACAAGAAAAGTGCTCTTGCTTTATAGGAATGGCTCTGATTGTTTCTTATTTTTCCATTTCTGACACCGTGCACGAAGCTCATCCCATGCTCTAGGCTGACCTCAGCAAACTAGCCACACTTTTGAGGTATATCATTCTACAGAATTATTTACGGGAAATCGAAAGAAAAACATAATACACCGACAAAGCAAAGAAAAAAAAAAAGAAATATGCAGTCCATTATAAGGACTTGGAACCATATGTGATGTCATATGTTAAAGTCTGACATTACAGACTTTTTTAATGAACACAAGGAATCTTTATCCAAATTGGAATACAATAGTTAGTGAAGTGTTTTTTTTCTGATTCCAAGCCCTCAGTATATCCTAGTAAGACAAGACATTCACAACAAAGCTACTCAAACACAAGTTGTAAAGTAGAAATAAGAAAGCATTGTTTTCTGCTTTGTCCTGCAAAATGCTGCAGGTTCCATAAGGTGATTGTAAAGTTGGTCCTTTTTTTTTTTTTTTTTTTTGATTGTTGGATTGCGTTTCCCAATTATTATTTAACTGGAATGTCACAGACATAGCATTAACTTGATTTGATGGTTGTAATCATCCTAATAGGTAGTATATAATGTAAATAAAGAGAGAATCACTTTAAGCACCAGCACCAATGTTACAACCACCTTATGCGTGGATGCTACTGTTTTCTGACCCTCGTACAGATTGGCATAGATGTTATTTGTCATGGTGACATAGTGCATTTTGATATGATTGATTACAGCCAAAGGCAAAAAACAAAAACAAACAAACAAAAAACACAACAGACAATAGTAAAAAATAAAAAATATATATTTTTAAATTACATGATTATCATGAAATTAGCATTATGGAATTTACAAGCTGGTGTCATTTGATATTGTATTGTTTCTAAGAACTACATCAAAACAAAATAAAATAAAAATAAAAAGAATTAGTCAGCCTACTTGGGTAAATGATGGCAAACTCGAATGGGGCTCAAAAAATTACAGTGTTATCTCTGCAAAAATAGTCAGCACATATACTGTTGTTAGTTGTAAGAATTAGTAGCTACTCTTCAGTGATTTTAAACAATATTCATCAATGAGTATACGTGAATAAAGCCAGTCATGCACTTCTGAGACGATGCTGAGTCCTCTCTTAGGTCTGGACAGTGGGTTGGGTTGCAATGCATTTTACGAAGAAAGCAGGGGGATTGATGCTGGAAGTGTGTGATGGTGGCACTGGATTGTCTTTTTTGTTTTGTTTTGTTTGTTTTTTCTTGTTACGAGGCGTTACTTACAGTTGCATGATCCTGAATGCTTAACCTCCAGCAGCACGCCCATGGAGCATGCAGCCTGCTTCATGGCACACGTGCTCGGGTACGAGGTGTTGTCGCTCGCGCACACGGCCTCGTCCGCGCGACTCTCGGGACACGTCTCGTCAAGGCAGAGCGCGCACCGGCCACGTCCCAATCGCTCATCCCACAGACACTTCTTCCCTCCACTGCACTGGATATCCTCGCACGATTTGGCCTCTGGAAAAAAAACCCCGGAATATAAAGCGTTTTTATGCAGATGACGACTGGACTCGCGGGACCCGCAGAAACAGAAAACAGATGCTTTGTTTTGGATCTACATCACAAGAGGCAGAAGGGACGAGCATGCGTGTTGTTTAACAGCGCCTGGGAGGTAAAGGTTGCACAAAAAATGAGTTACACTCGATTTGTAACAAGAGAGACAGGCTGATGTGGCCAACATCTGCAAGCAATTAGACACCCACGACTTTTCTTTGCAAAATAATAATTGCGAACAATTGTCATGGGAGTAAGAAAGGTCAGGACTGGTTCGGAATGTTGGCGCTAAAGTCTGTTCTCTAAACTTTACTATTTTTCCACCAGGTCACTCACTGATGCATTTGCCCTCGTAGGCCACGCCGATGGATTTGCCCTGCAGGCACGTGGCTCTCCGTAAGTGGCAGGCGCTGGCGTAGACGATGCCATCGTTGCCGCACAAGTACTGGTCTGGTGACGTCACCTCGGGACATACGCGGTTGCACGTGACGCAGTAGGCGTTGTTGGTCTGATCCACGACGCACGTTGAACTGCCAGGGCAAAGCACATCACGGCACGTCTCTGGAGGGGGGAATAAAATCAGAAGGTAATCTTGGATGGATGCTTTTTAAAATAATTATTATTATTATTTATTTATTCATTTATTTCTTTTTTGCTTTTCCCAGTCCCCTCTAAGTGGTGGGTGCACCAGCTGCCAAAAATCTTGAAAATCTCTCTTGTATATCAGCACTGCTTTATATTAAAGAATTGTTAGTCTTTCTTTGTGTGTGTGTGTGTGTGTGTGTGTGTGTGTGTGTGTGTGTGTGTGTGTGTGTGTGTGTGTGTGTGTGTGTGTGGCTTCAAAGTCATTCTGTACGTTCAGAGTAGCACCTTCAGACTGAAACTGGAACGTTGTTGATTTCTTAGCTCCTTACTTGCATTCAATCATATCACGCCACATTCAGTAAGTGTTTTATTTTGGTTTGAGTGGGGGTGGATTTGGGGAACACTGGGAATGAGGCAGGAACATATCCTAGATGGGACACCAGTCCATGGGAAGGCACAATGTATTAACACACACACACACACACACACACACAAACACCCACACACCCCCTAGGGGCAATTTAGAGTCAGCAATCCATTTACCCACTTTTTTAACAGGTGGAAGGAAACCAGAGATCCCCGAGGAAACTTGTCTCAGACAGTAACCTGAGGTCAGGATCAAACTGTGTACCCTGGAGCCAGGAAGCAGTAACGCTACCCTTTACACCTGCACCGCCCATGTATTTGTGTGTTTGTTTGTTTGTTTTTAACGACCATCTGTTGTTGTTGTTCTTTGTTGTTGTTTTTTTTGCATTAGTTGACCCTTGAGCATAAAACAGCACTCACTTTTGCATTTGCCCTGGTACTGCACCTCCAGATCGGGTCGCCCTTTACACTTCGATTTCAGGAGTGCACACTCGTCACGGTATGTTTTTCCATCTGAGCCGCACACCGGCCCCTTCCAGGTGATGTTGGAACAGTCAGGGGCGCAGACGCAGCGTGGCTTACTCCTCCTGTTCATCTTACATTTCTTCCCGGGTCCACAGTCCACGTTCTCACACGTCTCTAAAAGTCAATAAGTGGGGAAATCTCATTAAATTCAGTTATGGGGTAGATCTAATTGGGTGGTCCTAAAGGAATTGGACAGAAAGTGGCAGATCGTTTAATAGAAATAATTCAAGCTAACTGAACAAGTGATGTAATCTTTTTTTATTTTATTTTAATGCATGGTTTTCAGTCATGCAGGTAATTTTTCTATTTATGTGAAGTCTTACACCAAAGTCCAGGCACTTTGTGCAGTTAATCAGCATTCAGAATCGGCCTGAGAAATATAGAGCTGAGAAATTAAACACATGGGCCAGGTGCTCTAAAGGATTTCTGGAAGATCTTGGAGATCTTCAGAAATGCCTTAAGGTATCTTGCTGCAAAGGTGTTTTTTTGTTTGTTTGTTTGTTTGTTTGTTTTTTTCCTTGAACATGAATGGTTCAATAAAACCCGCTAACAGTTTCTGGTCATTTGTTTCTGAGTGAAGTGTCACTCGCACCTTTGCATGGCATGCAGTTGGGCGCTCCACCATTAAAGATGGTCCAGCGGAACAGGGTACTATTCGGGACATCCTCCTCGGTCCAGTAGGTTCCCAGTCTCCCGCTCCTGCAGCACTCCTCACGGCTCATGCCTGGCATGTAGAGCACCTGGCAGCGGCCGTTCTTCCCTTGCTGGAGCCAGCAGTTCCCAGCTGGAAGAAAAAATAGATAGGGGGAAGGGGGTGAAGGGGGGAGGTAAAAAAAAACTAAACCAGCCAGTCGCATTAAAGTCTGAAACCGGTGACCCAGACAACACGTGCAGTATTAGCCGCGCCGCCTACTGACTGTCCATGGTTGCCAGATTGGTGCGACTTACTTCTGTTGCAGTCACGCTTCAAAAACATCTCACTCACTACATTACATTACATCCTACTATCAGTCGTTCCTAAAATAAACATCTGTTTGTGTGTGATTATAAAATACTGCGGGAAGACGCCCAATCC
>JAOUWY010000046.1:7162909-7174507 GCA_025728095.1 Prietella phreatophila | reverse complement strand
CCTCTCTCTCTCTCTCTCTCTCTCTCTCTCTCTCTCTCTCTCTCTATCTCTCTCTCTTTCCAGTATGAAACAATCTGCTTCCTGAAGGTACAGCAGAGGGCAGTCTTACTCTAGGATGTCGGCACAGTCACAAACACCAAATTCTAATTTGATAATGTTTTTGTTCACTTTAAGAATCAAGATATTATACTAACCATTAAACATGTATGTACACTGCTGTGAACTACAGTGGAAAATGCAAATAGAGACAGAAATACTATAACATAGACATTACAAAGGAGGAAAGCACAAATAAATAAATAAATAATGAAATGCAGAATTTGTCATCTGTCTATCTGAGCTCTGAACATTGCATAAAAATGAGCAAAGCACAACTGAAAGAATAAAAGGAAAACAATACAGTATAGCAGCAGGGAATCAGTTCTTGAAGTTCTACAATATCTTGCATGCACTGCTCTGGTTGTGTATCCATGATTATTTAATGCAGTTGTAAGATTTTGCCCCATTCCTACCAAAACAGCCTGATAATACTGGTGGCCATACGCATGATGAGAGTCAGTGGAGCCATCAATGCTCTGTGGGACTAACCCCTTAATCTTGAAAAACATACTATTCAGTAACTACACTAAATTATTCAGTAACTACAGTGAAACTAATAGGAAATGTGTGTAGATATGAAAGTGACCCTTGCCCTGACTTCAGTAGTTGTGGCTCAGGAAAGAGGTAGCTCCATGGTTCAGGTTACTGGTTCAGCTCTGGTTGTATAACAGCAAGATTTTGTTGTTGGGTCCTTCAGCAAAATCCTTGACCCTCAACTACTCAGCTGGGTCCTGTCTGTTGGTCCTGGTGCTATGTAGAAAACTCGTCTTTGTAATCCATGGTATTAATCTAGCTCTCCTTTGCTTCTAAAGATGTTTCAGGAGTTAAATCCTTAAATGATGAGTTTTTAAAAAGAGACCTGGGTGATTTTCCTAAAAGCATCTCAACATTAAGGCTACCTTAAATAAGAGAGAGAGTGTTCAATGTGATGGTCGCTCTACCATTTAACAATGATCTTTTTTGTTGTAATGCGTTTGAGACACTTGGCCCTCATTAGTTTAGGTTCACTCTGGATTTTATGAAGATAACCGGTGATGTTTCTGTGCTTCTCAAGCTGCAGTGCCAGACAACTAACTACATCAGTTTCAACAATTTGACAAGTAGTAACTGTAAGGTTTGTTCCCCAATTTTATCATAGGAGCTCTAGCAAACACACCCATAAACCCACTTGCAAAGTGTGCTATATGAACATAAATAGAGGTGCATTAAATATTGCAATCCAACATTTTATCCATTTTCATCAGAAAAAAAACAAACAAAAAAAACAACCAGGCCATCTATGTTGATTTACACACCCTTATTTCAGACAGTTAAAAGCACATATGAAGGACATCATGGTAGAATGGCAGGAAGCGCTACCTGCTTACAACACCTCAGTAGAGTGCATGATCTCTATGGACTGAAGCCATTTCATTGGGTGGATCTGAGCCAGCTTATCTACCCCTTTCCCCTCCTAAAAGGAGCCTGGGGAGCAATATGCCAGCTTGTCACTTCAAACCTGTGGCAGAAATGTGCATTTACTGTTTGTTATCATCTCTACGTAGATAGAGTAATCGGTGCTGCCATGGTGCTGGTCTAAATATTTTACAGCAGTGTGGGCAAACAATTCCCAATTGCCCTTGTGTGTGAGAGAGTGAGCTTTGATTAGACATAAGCCATTGCTTTTTGATGAACAGAGATATAAAGTTGTGTAAAAATGTTTAATTTATAGTCATAGTTTATAGTCTCAGCTTTTCTGAACTTTAATAATATGCTTAGGACAACATTAAAGACATGAACATATAAACATACAGTATAACGGATCATATAAGCATTCACATGAATTTCTCAGCAATGAGAGTTTATTGTCCAGTTGAAGACAGTCATGGAGAATACTTTGTGCAGATTGACCATCATCATATAACATACAGTACATAGACAGGACAGTTACATAATCAGAGAGGAAGTTACACGATGATAGACACAACAGGGGAAAGTAGTCAGTTTGAAATTTTCCAGTTAGGTGATTGTGTTTTTTTGTTTATTTTTGTTTTGTTGTTGTTGTTGTTGTTGTTGTTGTTGTTTTCTGAAAGCCTGCTGGCTAGACCACCTTTTGTGGTGATATGAAAAAAAGCCTCATGTGACACACACTGTCAAATAACAATGTTCTTATTATCCACTATGCTAGGAAGCTAGCCAATACTAGCTAGGACTGGTAAGACTGGTCAGTGTGTGTCACATAACAATGCTTTTACCAGTCCTAGCTAGTATTGGCTAGCTACCTAGCATAGCAAAAATTAATCAGAAATAATGATGAAATAAATATTTATATAAATTTGGCACATCACACCGCGTAATGGTGAAGAATGTCCCAAAACTAGCAGGGGAAAATTGGTAAAGAAATATTTTTCAATTTAACATACTGTAAATCCATCTCTAACAACCACCTTTTCACTGTCACCATGTGCTCGATGTTGTTTCTTCTTGCTTATCCCCAACTTGCAGTCAGTGCTGGCCAAGTGTGAAAGCCCTTGATTATCTACTATTACTATTAATCAGTCTGAAGTAAATATTCTGAAATGTACCATGTTGTGATATAATAAATTGTAATAAAACTAGTGTTTAACTGTTAGTATTACATGCTCATTACTCTGTTGAAGACATTAGAGATTTATAAGAATCCTTCAGGCCATGTAACTCATCCCAATTCTCTTTTTTTGTGCAGCGCCAAATGTGTCTCCAGTGCATTTTTCAAGGCCTTCCACAAGAGCCTGTGGCTTTGTAAAACAGAAGTAATAGAAAGAAGTAATATCTCCAAACAAAAAAATTATTATTGTTGCATTTCTTTTGTGCTTTTGCCAACGCAAAAGAGCCTAGACAACATGTGTCACCAAGGACGGATGTAATTCACTTACTCTTGATCCAATTACATTTGTGTCTCTAAAATAAAAGAAAAATGCTGCAATTTGCTCATATTTCTGTATACATGAATCTTGGCAATCTTCAAAGCCTGTGACAAAATACCATCGGATGAAGATCAGGTGCCTCAAAATAAAGCCATTTTTACACAATGAAGTCATTTTGGGACCGAGGCCTTGAGATTGAAAATCAGGACAATTACTTGTGTGGAGCGTACAGAGGAAAAGAATATTGTTTCAGGCTCATCTCTTCTTGACTATTCAAGGCTCAGAGGCAAACACACACACACACACACACACACACATACACACACACATATGCGTCGTTGTCCAAGTCAGGTCTGCACTCGATGTAATTATGTTTGATGCATTTGAAGGTGGATGCCTGACAGCTGTCTTCCCAGCCTGTCTTTGATCGTCACTGATGGCAGGGTTCGGGCCTGGCATTGCTTTTTCTCTCCGAAATGTGTGATATAAAGAAAGCTCCTGTGCTTTTTCCTTTGATATATATCCTTTGACTAAGGCTGCGAGATTCTGTTTGCTAATTGGCACGATTAGCCAAACTATCTCTCAGTCAGAATGTAATTTTGCATAAGCAAATTTTGAAACAAACATGTGGTAAGAGCTAGCGCATTAGAGTTCTTTAGAGCTAAACAATGTATTTATTTAAAGACTGGAAGCGCAAGCCTTCAAAGAAATACTCCACCCTGAAACACATGACATGTTTGCATTGAAATATTTATGATGTACTTAGGGATTCTGATGCTAATTTGTTGGTGCTGTAGTTTTGTCTACAGTGCTGTAACTAATGCTAGCACATTTACAGTTACAATCATCTCAAACATAAAGGATAATGATCGGGTTTTGCTGCTAGCAAGTAACGCAAGAGCTACTTTTCTCACTGACTATTTTCCAGCAATCTTCACTGACAAACTAATGAGAAATCCAATGTAGAAGTAGAGGATGCCGCAAACGTTGAACTCTAAGTTTTAAAATGCAATGCAGAGCAATCGACAAGAGCATAATGGTGTTGATCGTGGTTTTAGCCTGAAAGTTGACGCTTTGGAAGTTAATCTGTTTGAGCAGAGTGTTCAGATGTGGACATGACCAGCTGGACAGACTCAAAGACTAATGTGCTGCTGCATCAGTTTATTTGGGTAAAGATTTTACATTTCAAAATAAATCTTGGATGCCATGCAGAGACTTTTCTTCTAATTTTCTGAATGTAATAGCTATTTTAAATGAATTGCATGCTTAATTTGTATTGAAATGTCAAAAATAAGTGAATGCGTCTATGTTCAACTATGTGTATCGTTACAATAAGGCTAAACAGAACTTTTATTAGGGGCCATGCATTTTCTGTATTATTTTATAACTTATATAACGTGAAATGGACAGAGAGCTGATATTTCTTGCTTGTATTTCTTTCTTGTATTTCCTCATTTTTAAGTTGCTTTGGATAAAAGCTTCTACTTTTGAAGTGATATTGAACTGTTGTGAGCAGTTGGATCTGCTGAAAAGTACAGCCTTATAAGAGCTGGTTGTGTTCATATTAATGACACATGCCTGATATAGTACAAATTCAGAGGAATCTAACTTTTTAATATTGTGAACAATTTCATCATTCAAAGGAAAATCCAAATGCTGCAATATCTGTTTGTGTGAGTACTATATGATATGTGAGATTAATAAGGAGACACCTGATGTATTCAAATGCTTTCTGCAGCCAACAATTTTAATAAGCACCCAAAATCAATATATTATACATTATCCCTAAATGAACCCTTGATTAATGGACCTATATTTCAGCTTTATTTAAAAAACAACAAAAACAACAGTAATAATAAAAAAAACAACATTGTGTACACGTATCACCTACTGTACTAGCGCAAGTGTTGCTAAGTGTCACTAACACAAATGCTGCTGTCTGGAAGTTATCCATTGAAAGAAATAAATAAAAGGCCATTCGAACAAAGCATCAGAGCATTCAGGAGGAAAATGAGATTTATTAGTAGACGACTGTTTCAGTCATTAACCAAGAGCAGCCCCAACAGGAGTCTATCCTGCATCTCTACCCACTGAAAAGGCAGCAGGTGTATTTTCAATTACGCTCTTCAACTGCAGCTAATTAGGCTTACATTAATCAATACCACTATCAATAGTATGATGAGGTCTTTTATCCTGGCACAGGATTTATTTGAGGGGTGAATTTTAAGACCTGCTGGGGTATTTGACTCCAGTGCAAAGGGTCATCAGAAGGGTCATGAGAGCAGAAAATAGTTAATCTGCACTGAAAGAGCAATAGATTCTCAGCTTATTACTTTGGCATGAATGACAAGCTCCTTATGCATGTAGCATGTATGAATGAAGTGCATCTCTAATATAGCTATATTAGGTCATGATATAATAATGTTTAAAGATTCAAAATAAAATGTAATTAACCAAGCTTACATTAGACTGCTGTCATACTGACTTCTTAAATCTGTTTGGTCAGGTTCTGTAATATTCTTGAACTGTAACTGGCTACCGTGCAAATCATAAGACTAATGGCAAATTCAAAGGGACTTGTATAGTGATGCTTCACATAATCTAAATATAATAATACACAGATTTAAAAACGTTTTTGTTGTTTAACAAAGAATAATACATGATTGTTGATATAGTGAAGCTTGTTCTAAGGAGAGTATATTTAACATTTTTGGAAGGAGTCTCCAGTGTCAGTGTAATACTCAGTAGGTTTCTGCCACATGAAAGTCTTAAAAAGTCTTCAAGACATAGGAGTTTGTGCTTTCCTGTTTCTTGGTAAAATCATAAGCTGCGATTTTATTTGTTTTTTTTATTTCTTTGTATTTTTCTCCATGGCATATGACTATCTAACAATTGGTATTTTGTGGCATGTGAGCACATAGTCACTTTATTAAGGGCATCTATACTTTTTTATATTTTATTATCCTGGGTAATAATGTTCATGTGTCTTTTGAATCTCAGCTACACAGGAGTTTGGCCAGCTTTGGCTGTTTTAAGTGTGCTCTAGAAATAACTTTCAAATGGAAAATTCTGAACATTAAGAGAGAGAGAGAAAACAAAAGGGAGGCTGGTGAAATTTAGAGCTGCTATTACATAAGTGACGATATTCCACAACAGTAAATGTAATGATAAATGGATAAAACGTATTGCGTTCTTTAGAATGAAATCTTTATTGGCAAATCGCTGTGGTATAAGAGGAATAAAACACTTTGGAATGTGCTGTTGTGGGAAAATAATTAACTACTGGATGGCATAACACCACTATGTGATGTTTTATTCCTTACAAAGCTGTCAGTTATGTACAATAGATTGCAAAGGTTTTTTCTTTTTACCAGAAACTCCCTGAGTGCACGTCTTCTTGTGTTGTGTCTACTCTGAAACCATTTTATTGTTTCATATTTATTTTAATATCAGTATACACTGAAGAGCAACTGCTAACCCAGACGGAGCCTTACTATTCCAAGAAACCCAGACTCAAGCTGATACAGCTGTCTGCATCCAATCTTTACCACGTTCAATATCTTTGGGCTAGCCGATACCAACTATTCCCAGCGGCCGGGAAGGCACAGACACAGTTTGGGCGACCCTGTCAGCAGAGCTTTAACTTCCTCCAGCTCAAGCGGAAAGCTCCTGCAGGTAGTGTGCTTTCACAGCCGCTGTTTGATGGATAGCACCTCGTCTTTGTGCTGGAGTCAGGAATCCTGCTCCTGTCTCTCAGGGGAGGCTGAGAACTTGCCATTCACAGCACTGTAACCAGATCGGTGCTAAAAAGCTAACAGTCTGGACTCTGAAGGCGTCTGTGGTCAGGCTCTCCCTCCTCTCTTATCTCAGTTTCCTCCAGCAGGGCAAATGGGGAAGAGCTGCCTTCATTTAATGTGAGACAAATGAGTAGTCATGAGCTGCAGGGAGCTTTCTGTACAGGAGTTTATGCTAAGTGAGGGTGTTTATTTGTTGCTATAGTTGCTGTTGTGGTTGTAGTTTAACACAGTAACAATAATGCACAAATATTACCAGTACATTTATGTGTTTACGTTCTCTGAATTTAAGGTAAAAAACTGTACTTTTCCTTGTTGTTAGAGTGGCAACATTAAAGGTGCAGTGGGGTGAAAAAGTATTTGCCCCATTCTGATTCATTCTGTTTTTATATATATCTCATACTAAATAGCTTTAGATCTTCAAACAAAATACAGCATAAAACAAAGGCAACCTGAGTAAACAAAATACACTTTATTTTAAGCAAAAAAAAAAAAAAAACGTTATCCAACACCTATCACCAATGTGCAAACCTTACTGATCCCTTAAACTTAAAATCTGGTTGTGCCACCTTTAGTAGCAATAAACGCTTCTGATAACTGGAGATCAGTCTTTCACTTTCTTCTAACATTAGGACTTACTCCTATACTTTGGATCACTGTCTTGCTGCATACTCCAGTTGCGGCTGAGTTTCAACTTACAGACTGAAGACCGGATATTCTCCTTTAGGATTTTCTGGTAAAGAGCAGAATTTATGTTTCCCTCAAATATTGCAAGTTGCCCAGTTCCTGAAGCAGCAAAGCATCCCCACACCATCACACTTCCGCCACCATGCTTGACCGTAGGTATGATGTGCCCTTTGTTGAATTCTGTGTTTGGTAACAGGATGCCTGTCTTCCAAACAGTTCAACTTGATCAACTCATCAATCCACAGAACATTCTCCCAAAACGTTTGAGGATCATCAAGGTGTGTTTTGGAAAAATTCAGATGAGTTTTAATGTTCTTCTGGGTTAGCAGTGGTTTTAACTTCACCACTCTTGCATGCATGCCATTTTTGCCCCATGTTTTTCAGATAGTGGAGTCATGAACACTGACCTTTATTAATGCAATAGTGGCTTGAAGTTCTTTTGATGTTGTCCTTGGGTCTGTTGTGACTTCCTGGATGAGTCGTTGCTGTGCTCTTGGAGGAATATTGGAAGGTCAGCCACTTCTGGGAAGGTTCACTACTGTGCTGACTTTTTGAACAGGGTTTGCAGTAATCAGGCCTGGCTGTGTCTAGTCCAGCTGAACCCCATTAGGAATACAGTTTCATAGATTTGGGGAATTAGTAACTACCAGGGCAAATACATTAACACACAGGCCTAGTTGGTATTGGATTGAACTTTTTTGCTTCAATAAATAACCTTACCATTTTAAAAAATTACTTTGTGTTTACTCAGGTTGCCTTTGTTTTATCATATATTTTGTTTTAATTTCTGAAACAATTTAGTACGAGATATACACAAAAACCTTTTCCCACCACTGTACCCTTATTCTTTACCTGGGAAATGTACATGTAATATACCTTTAATTAGCTTTTAGGCAAGGAAATGTACAGTTTAGTTCTTAGGCTACATCCAAGTTAATCCCGATAAATGCATTTGAGATGGTTTTGTCTAGTAAAAGTGAGGCTTTTTGAATACACTCTCCCAAGTGGGTAAATTTGAAAACGTTTTTGAAAATTTGAAAAGTTTCTGAGTTAAACCAAAAAAGATGATGGGCGATGTTAGACTGCAGTTGTTGTGTCTGCTCTCCAATTTGATAGCATTGTTAAAGATAAATGTATTTATCTTTATTGCATTTTTAAATAAACGTCTGACGGAAATTACACAGGCCAAAGCTTCTTACATTTTTACGCATGTGTGAGGATATAAGACATTTCAGTGAGGACGAGCGATTTTTGGAAAATGTTTGAAAATGCCAGTGCAGAGTGTTCAACATGAAAATGCAGCTTTCAGATCTATCTGGATTAATGTGGATGTATGTTGAGAATGAAGGGTAATACTATTTCATCAGCAGTGGAGCAGTAAAATGACTGCTAGATTTTCTTTAGTAAAAGACAACAATAATTGTTTTCTTTTGATACAATTTCTTCAAAAATTTCATTTTAGAAACATGTTGCTTAGAGACATATGACCATATATTTTGTTGGGGCAGGAAGACATTAATAATAACATAGCCTCAAACAAAAGTAAGATTTTTACTATCACTACTATCTAGTGAATTTTTAAAGTAATCCTGTAATAGGAAGCTGAGAATTGACAACATAAAGTCATCCAGCATAAAGTTGAGTGGTTTGTTTTGACTAGTTTTAGGTAACCGTGTTTGATACATCAGGTGTGCTCCCCAGGTTTCCCCAACTACATCTCAAAACCCACACAAAAGACGTGAAACTAGCCCAAAATGGGCATTGGAAAAGGGGATACATTTTTCTACTTCTCAGCCACAAGGTCACCATGGTGCAAACACACTTCTGATGTCATGGGCATTGCCCAGTCCATAACCCTCCTTTGAATCTGCCAATCTTTGCAACATATTTCGCAATACAAATAGTTCTACACATCATAGACACACTGTCTACACTTACACTTTGCTTTTGCTTGTAGAAATCTTTTAGGTTTAACACTATGCATTTATGAACAGTAAGACTTAAGTAATATTTTATGTTAAGCACTGGAATTACACATAAGGCTTAATAGTTTACACCCTAACGCCATTTATTGAGCTCTAAATGATCAATGTATGTCACAGCAATGTCATTGGAATAAATCAGACAATGTACATATAAGCTATTCTCCATTTATAGAGCAGCACAGTAGGATCAACAATGTGTGTATGAGTTTCATATATTAACTTTTTTTTTTCCGGTGGTGAAGAGACCTGACTCTTCAGAAAGCCACTAGGAAAGAGGACGACCCTCTTAGCACAAGGCAGAGCCCAGATTCACAACAATGTATTGATGTTTGCCCCTTCCATTCTCCTAGTGAGTATATAGTTTCATCTGCTTCCAAGGTTGGCGCCAAGCTCTGTCTTATTTGGACCACAAACCAGAATTAATTGCAAATCAATCGAACAAAGTACAACTGATCAGTAAACCAATTAGTAATTTTAGCAGGTCACCCTGGTTTGGCTTACTTTTCATTTTTTTCTTTGTTTTTAAAAAAACAATGTTGCCTTATAATGTTATTTTACTATTTTTTAAACATTTTTTTTTGTGTTTTATTTTTATTAAATATAAATGTGTAATTTGCATTGCGAAACACTGCAATCTAAAAAAATATATCACAAAATTGAAGGGCTGAAATTAGGTTAAAAATATAAGAAAATAAACCATGTATTAATGAAACATGAATATATATTCAGAAAATATGTATATATGGGTTATATATAGGGATCATACATACACATGCTACGAGGCAAAATGACTGACCTGGCTAATACCATGATGCACCATCTTGAGGCATAAGATCTTTTAATGTATTCTCTGGCTGTGCCTGAAAGGAGGAAAGAGGGAGTTGAATAGATCCATTAATTTAATTGAAGCACGGCTCTGACAAGAGATAAAACATATCCCACATCTCTCCAGGCTGCTGCTTGCTTTATAGTAAACAACCAATGATCCATAAACAAAAAAAAGAAGAGAAGGAGTGCAAGAGAGACAGAGGAAGAGAGAGAGAGAGAGAGAGAGAGAGAGAGAGAGAGCAAGAGAGAGAGAGAGAGAAGCCCACTCTATAGAGACTTCAAGGCCACAAAAACATGACACAGGCAGAAGAGAATGGAGAGTGAAGAGCCCCCTCTTCCCAGCTCTCCCAAACCCTACATGTGCATTCAGCTTGGATGGGGCTCATTGTAGCCCTGTTTTGGGATTTTGATGTTGATAATTCTGCTCCTGGTCTCGATGCTGGTGGTTGTCAAAGAGAAACCTGCAAGTGCAGAAAATAACCATGACTTTTTTTGAAACAGGCAGTGCTTTCTCCTCATTCAGGGCCTATTTAAAGAACCATGAAGTGATGGTAGTCATACAACAGGTTCTTTTAGTATAATGTTTAGGAAATTTGAGGAAAGGAAAGGAACAAAAAATGATGTTCAGTCTGGTTATAATATATATTAATGAAATAAGACAGTCATGTTAAAGTCATGACATTAAAGATCTCAAAATAGCTATTATTATTATTATTATTATTATTATTATTATTATTATTATTATCATCAAGTCTTATTTTAGAGTGAACTGTGTCTTGATTGACATTTTAGCTATGAAAGAATGGTTATTATTTTGTCTGAATTATAAATAATTATACCACAGCAAAATTTAATTCTCAAATTTGATTGGTCAGAAACTTTGCATTATTTTTGCATTATTTTTGTGTAACAGCATGGCTCAGACACTGGATCCAGCTGTAGCATGAACAAAAGGTTACTGTAATATTAATGCACTCACTCTAATATGATATTGTTTCTATAGTAACAGCTCATAGAGAAGGTCTTGGTTCAGTATGGCAGACAATCCACTACTAATAAACAGACTTTTTTTGTTGTTGTTGCTGTTTAATAAAGAAGAATGGATAATTGTTTTGGTGAAGTATTTAACATTTATATGAAGAGTCAGGTGTCAGTGCTTTGTAACTGTCAAGGTGCTTTGCAATGTTCCCCGCACAGGAAAGTCTTCTGGACAGAGGAATGTATACTATTTTGTTTCTTTGCAAAATGATAAGCTTTTTTGGAGTGAGTGTGTGTGTGTGTGTGTGTGTGTGTGTGTGTGTGTGTGTGTGTGTGTGTGTG
>JAOUWY010000046.1:7114481-7124733 GCA_025728095.1 Prietella phreatophila | reverse complement strand
AGCACCAATTATACATCAAGGCAGAGAAGTGTGAATTCCACAGAGACACTATCTCCTTTTTGGGTTATATCATCAGCACTGAGAGGATTACCATGGATCACAGCAAAGTACGAGCCGTGGTACAATGGCTCAGACCCATGACAGTGAAGGAGCTCCAGAGATTTCTGGGCTTCGCTAACTTTTATAGAAGATTTATTTGGAGTTTCAGTTCAATTGCAAATCCACTGACGTCTTTGTTAAAAGGAAAACCCAAACGCCTGTCCTGGAACCACGCTACCCAGGCTGCATTCAATCAACTCAAGAAAGCCTTCACGACTGCTCCCATCATTAAACACTCAGACCCATCCAAACCTTTCATTGTGGAGGTGGACACCTCGGAGACAGGTGTAGGAGATGTTCTATCACAACGTTTCAGAGATAGGCCCAAGCTCCACCCGGTGGCCTTTTTCTCACACAAATTATCCTCTGCTGATAGAAACTATGATGTGGGGAATTGAGAACTCTTGGCCGTCAAACTAGCATTCGAAGAATGGCGCCACTGGTTGGAGGGAGCCACACACCCCTTTGTCATTTTCACGGACCACAAGAACCTAGAATATCTACGCAAGGCTAAAAGGTTATCATCTCGAAAAGCCCGATGGGCGTTGTTCTTCACCAGGTCCCAGTTCACCTTGTTGTACTGTCCCGGGTCCAAGAACACAAAGGCTGATGCCCTGTCTCGTCTAGATCACAAGGACGTATTGAACAGCCACAAGGAGTACATTATTCCTCCCTCATGTATCATCGGTGCTCTAGAGTGGGAGCTGGATCAAGTTCTGTGTAATGTTCCCGCGTCTCAAGTGCCTGAGAACTGCTCTCGGGGAAGACTCTTTGTTCCTGAATGTCACCAACAAGAACTCGTTATCTGGGCCCACACGGTAGTAGGTACAGGTCACCCAGGGGCCCAACGCACGTATCAGTTGCTACGAGAAAAGTACTAGTGGCCTAATATGGAGAGGGACATACACCGTGTGGTGGCCTCATGTTCTTCATGTGAACGAAGTAAAGTACCACGGAGACTTCCAGCTGGAAAACTCAAGCCACTACTCATATCAGAATGCCCCTGGTCACACATATCGATTGACTTTGTAACAGACCTACCCAGGTCCCAGGGAAATACAACCATTCTGGTGACGGTGGATCGATTCTCGAGGTCGGTGAGATTCATTGCCCTACACAATCTACCAACTGCAGTCATGACGGTGGAGATGTTATTTCATTATGTTTAAATATACTTCGGCATTCCAGAGGAGATAGTGTGCGATTGAGGATCTCAATTCACCTCTAGAGTATGGTCCTGTTTATCGAGGAGTTGGGAATCACAGTGAAGCTCACGTCAAGCTACCACCCCCAAGCAAACGGCCAGGTAGAACGAATCAACCAGGAATTGGGCCAATTTCTCAGAACTTTCTGCGCCTCCAACCCCGAGGATTGGAGCAGATTTCTTCCGTGGGCCGAGTATGTTCAAAACTCTCTCCGACACTCAGCCATGCAACTCATAGCATTTCAGTGCGTACTTGGGTACCAGCCCCCTTTGTTTCCCTGGAACACGATTCCCATGGAATCTCCAGCTGTAGACCAGTGGTTCAGGAGAAGTGAACAAGTCTGGTCTGACACACACCAACGCCTGAGTTAAACAGCATCCACATACAACCACCTTGCTGACCGCCACCGCAGTGAGCATCCCTGCTACTGACCCGGCAATAGGGTCTGGTTATCAACCAAGGACTTAAAGCAGCTTCATGGCTGCAGAAAACTCACGCCACGATACACTGGGCCCTTTAGGATCATCAAACAGATCAATAACGTTACCTATCATCTGGACTTACCCCGACACAGCTGCGTAGCCCCATCATTTCACATGTCCTGTCTCAAGCCGGTCGTCACCTCTAGCCATGGAGGTGCCCTCTGAAAGCCCTCCGGTTCACATGGAAACTGAGGGCCAACCAGCCTACTTAGTTGAAAACAGCCTAAATTCTAGGCGCAGGAGGGGCCAGCTTGAATACTTGGTCCAGTGGGTAGGCTACGAACCAGAGGAGCAGTGTTGGGTCCCGAAACAGGACATACTAAATTCGCTGCTCATCGATGATTTTCATGCAACTCACTCTAATCTTCCGGGTCCATGACCCTGGGGTTGGCCCAGGAGATCCTCGGCTCCCGGAGTGAGCCCTTTTGGGGGGGGGGTGTTCTGTCATATCTCAGCCCTGCCAAGACTCAATTTCCCAGGAGGCAACATTCACTCCCAACATGGCTGCTGCAAACGACACCTCCCACTCTCACGCATGCGCTCACCCTCCCCAGAGTTCTAAGCACACACCTGCAAGCCCTTACAAACACAATCACTCCACAGTACAAGAGAAACTTTAAAAGAGAGGAGACTTTGCGAAGTAATGTTCAGTAGACTCGTTTCTCTGTCATTCTCTAAGCCGCTTCCTGTACATTGACTAAGCTACCTTTTGAACAGTTTTTCCATCCCTGACTTTGAGTTCTGCCTTGCCTCCTTTCGTTTGTTTGACCGATCGCCTGACCCTCACCTGTTTATTGACCACGAACTTTGTCTGTCCCCTTTGCCTTGATTCTTGTCACCCGTGACTGCCTCCGTCTCCACCCACGGTACGTGACAGTCTTCAGACAGTCTTCCTGTGAGTTTACAGATTTAGAGAGCATGGTTGAGTGAAGGGTATTTCTATATTGTTTTATATATTGTTAAAGGCAGAGGGCAATCCTCTTAGGTCTGTTTAAATATTTTAGCAATTTCCCTACACACATAATGTAATTTAAAAATTGCAAGTAAATTATACACCAAAATCAGAGATATTGGGCCCAAAAGTTATTATTCCTTGGACTTTTCATACTCTTTTACCCAGAATTTGAAAAGTCTGTTATAAAACTATAATTCTGTTATGCATTGTGTGCTGGTTGACATCAACAATGACCAGTTCTTGGCTTCCGTCTGCCGTGGCCAAATAATTGTTTTTTCCTAGCTTGGTGTCATCAGCCCAGCAAACCACAACTCCTCATCAAAGCTGAAGGAAGTGCTTCATTCCACTGAAGGCCCCATTAAGGCTGAAGTGGGCCCCCACACACACACATTTTATTGGCTTTTTAGCCTTTCTGACAGCAGCGTCCATTAGCACTGATGGCACTCCATAGTCTGTCTCCAAGCTCTCCAAAGTGCGAGTATGGCATGGATCACTGGAAGTAATTAAACCATGTGATTCAGATGGAGTCCAAAGAAGTATTAAGAAAAAGTTACTGTTGTGCTTTAGTGGATATTTTTGGAAAGAGTTTTATTTTTCGGCCAAAATAGAGTTTCTGCAGATCCAAATGCAGAAGAGATTTTATATGGAAAATGCACAGTACCTTGAAGAAATGTAAGAAAAACATGTTTTGTTTTAATGAACAAGTTTTACTTAATATTGAATTTGATTATAAATAATTGTAATTAAATAAGCATTCAGTTTAAAAATAAAACCAGAATACACCTTGCTTTCTAATGAGATTCTACTTATAACATTTCTAAACCCTACCGTTCCAGGGATCTACATAGAGATTGAACCAGTGTCTCTACCTTGTTCCAATGGTTGTTTAAAGATATATATTTTATTACATCATACACTTTTAGTCAGGAAAAAATGGTTCCTCAGGGGTTTTTTTTGTTTGTTTGTTTGGTTTTTTTTAAATTTTTTTAGATTTTATTAGATTTTTTTTAGCAAAGAACCATGAAGTGTCTAAGATTCTTCTTTTTTTTTTGTTATACTATTTTTGTGAGGACCTTCCACTGACAATTATTAATGCAGCTAATTAATTTTATGTCTACACCTAAACCTAACCCTAACCTCAGCCTCTATAATTAAAAACATTTTTTTTAAATATTGGGGACCAGCCAAATACCTCCACAAGGTCAAAACTCAGTTATTCCTATTCTTGTAGGGGTATTTGGTCCTCACCAAGATCAAACATAAAAACATGCCCAAAACAAACATATACACAGAGACGCAAAACAATCTATCTATTTGCATATAATTTCATTAAGATCTCTCAGTTTACTAAAAAGCCTGACTTCCCACCACTTCATATTCACCATCACCACCACACCAACATCCTGCCATTACATCTCTTGTAAAGAAAAAAAGAGAGATAAATAAGCTTTAAGCAGAGCAGAGTAGAAGCTGATTAGTTCCATTTATTTGAGCCAGGAAAACACACTTCAAACACACAGCATTCAAAAATAACCATCTTTAAGCATAGCTCACTTCAATATTATCCTAGGCTCATGATTGCATAGTTCAAGGTAACTTCATGAACAGTTATGAATGATAAAGATAAGGGTGAGGGTCATGGTTTGTGATTGCAGTTTGACCTGTAGGAATTCCAACTGAATTCCTCTTGCTTGTTGAAATTCCTGTTACTTTTGCATGAGATTGGGTTGCTTACACTTGCTTTGCTACAATGCATTAACCTTCATAGATGAATTATTTCTTCCACATCAAATGCCCTCTGCTTTGTAGCATTGGTCCTAGGAAATCTCAAAAGTTTATATCAAATCTTTTATCTACTACCAGTAATATGGCTCTGTGTGTTTCTTACAACTTCTCAACACAAGGGAAAAACAATTTTGGCATATTATTTGAAATGTTAGCAATGATTTCTAGGATTTCAGAGCCTTTGACAACCTTAAGCTTGTCCATTATTAGTTCTGCATTAATACTGGAATCTGCTGGATTCATGATGAAGAATAGCACAGATACAGAAACACAAATTTCCTTTGTAAATGGGCAGTCAGCTGTTGGTGTGGACTTAAATATATATTCAATAATTCAAAAAGTTCCTTGGTGACCAGATGCCACACTCAGCCTTGCCAGACCGTGGCAGCTGCACAGTGCATCTGACATGTTGTGCAAATAGAAATGTGACATAAATATTTCACAAATATCCAACACAGACTGGTGGCCCACAGGTAAAGTGACTGGACTAGCCGCTGCTTTTTGGACACCTTTTTTTTTTTTGATGATTATGGAGAGGAAGGCATGCATCTCCAGCTCCCTGATTGTTATCTCTTAATAAGCATGCCCGACTGAAATCTTTTCAGAGCAAATTGTTGAAGACATCTGGCAAAGCTTTTGCCTGTGACGCGCTCACTGCTGAATGTCCCTCTCCGCCAGGTTGGCATGGCAACATCTAACTGCTATTCAGCCGTCGTACAGTTTGAAAGGTTTAGGGCCCTAGTTGAAAATCCATTTGGGCCACTACCTGTGTATTCCCCCTCCCCTGCATTCTCATGTTGAAAGTGCAGTAAATCTTACCTCCCACAAACCCCCCTGATATGAATCAATGGTACCTTTGTACAGCCAAACTAAATAATCTTTGCAATTTTTCTTTTTTTTTATCCTAACGATGCTTGTTTGTCCCAAAAGTGCCTAAAATGCAGAACTTTCAGGCACCATTTCAATGCTGCCATGTTGATCTGCTTTGGCACTCGTGTTACTGAATTTAAGGTCAATAGAATGAAAATTGTTCATGGGGATAAATGATGAAAATAAACAAAAAACAAAAATATTCTTCATCCAGTAAGGCTTCATTAGGATTTCAGCTTAATAGTTAAGAAATCAAAGGATAAACATCACTAAATATATTGTTTTCATTACAAAATAACAGAAACAAACTAAAGCTGGACGTTGAATATTTGATGAATATTAATTCTGCTAATTTAGACAATCATTTGCATAATTTACTATGTCATGCTTTGGTAGTAACCTCTGACTACATCTAGGTCATCTTGTTTGTATATAAATGAATTAAACAGTAGCCAGATCTGCTCGTGTCATTATTCAAACTTTTTGAATCTTATTTTGAGATAGGAATAATCCTCGCATTATTACTTCCAATTAGTATTATAATTACAATGTGTGTTATAATGTGAAATAATTATTTAAGAGATGGCTCCAGTTCACCATGTTGGGTAACCCATAGATGAGACAGTTCTCATGTGTAAAATGTTTCAGGATATCAGCATTTCGACTGTACAAAGCAAATTCTGTAACATTTTCTATAAGGTACACAGATAATAAGTAATGACAAGTAATATATTAGTACTTAACTAATGCTTTCATAATGATGAATTAATACATGCACTAATCCTTAGCGCATAAGGAAATAATGAAGTGTATATGTACATTAACAGCCTCTGATTCATGTATGAATAGCCATTAATAATGATATTAGTTCCGTATTAGCTGTAATGTTAACTCATTCTGTTAATTAATACACATCATGGTTTACATATTATTTATAAAGTTCATTTACGGTACATTCTTTTTGTACAAAAAAGGCAGGCTTTTTAAGTAGCACAGAACAACTGGCATTTTGCAATGCAAAGTCAGTACCTCTACAAAGTTGCTTTGAGATCACATGATGCAAATCAAACCACGTAATGTTACACTTAATTCCACTAATTGGTCATGTGGCATTCTAAGAGTGCTGAAATTTTGCGTAACAGCACCGATACATTTCAATGTTTGTATCACTCCACATAAAATTCAGATTCTAGCAATAGTTAATTACATTGAAACCGTTACTACACTTACTACAGGCTATCAGTCCGTCTGTGCATTGTCATGGCAACATGCAATGCTCAGCTGCTTATTTGGAAACTCTTTACAGAATATCAGTATGGCTGTGATTATCTGCAGCCTGCGGCCTCATACCTACGGAAAAAAAATCACAGCTGTGCTGACATTCAGTACAGCAGCACTCTTGATCCTTTAAATTACGGTAGAAATTATAACCACATTACAATGAACTGCTCTGTCATGTGCTTTTATCTTTCAATTTTTTTTTTAAATGTATGATTTAGGAGAAAGTCATTGATTTTGATAAATGGTAGAGAACTTTGAGTTACATTTTACTTTCACCTTCAATGGTTTTATCTAATCTTGCACTTAAATAAATTACTGCATAAGAAAACCATTTGGGATTTGCTGTGACTTCCTTGATCTGCTTCACTCCACTCCAGAGAGTATGACCCTTTTACAGAACTACTAATCATTTCAATGTTATCATTCTGAAGCCTTAATGATCCTATAATGCCTGGATCAATATGTAAGTAGCAGTACTTTTTCATCTGAAAAATTAATGTTGCCTTAAATAGAGTGGGAGAAAATGGAATTTATATTCCTTTTTAACAGTATAATGGGCCATTCTGGCAAAAGACCTTTGTTTCATTATTCCTTACTAAAGTCTTAAAAGCTGGCAGTGATTTTTTAGCATCTTTCAAACTTAATCCTTAAATCTAAAATAAATAGTGAGAGGTGTGTCACTATTTTCAATACCAATGACCTCCAAAGCTGTGAATAAAAGTAAAGGTTTAGTGAAGATGTTGTTTTGATAATGATGAAAAGGCAGGAAAAAACATAACTGTCAAAGGCTAAAAAAACATTAACAGTGTGAAGCATGCTTCTACACTTACAGTTAGGTGAGACATTTGCCCAACAGCCTAACAGCTGTAATTAGCATGCCTTTTGTACCATAAAATTATATACATTAAAATTTCAACACACAGACTTCCAGTGATTAACACTGAACCCATGGCCTCTACTTTAAAAAATAATATTTTAATTAAATACAACTACTACTACTACTACTACTACTACTACTACTACTACTACTAATAATAATAATAATAATAATAATAATTATTATTATTATTATTATTATTATTATTATTATTATTATTATTATGACAATGCAAAGCAAGCCTGCTGTGTGAATGTGCTTTCTCAGTCAACATTCCTGCAAACACAATTATAATATTATATATGTACAATTTAGACTACATTTAATAGAAGCAATTTTGAAAAGCCATCAGATCTGAAAAAGGTCCTTAAGCAAACTTCAATAAGAGTCTTCAAAACTATCTTGTTGTTTAGGAACCTGGTCTTTAAAAAAAAACATTCAACCATTTTCGACAAGTTCATCCAAAAATAAAGTTCTTACATTCTGGACAGCCTGGTTTCCATCGAGTAGGCAGATTTGCTTGCTTTCTTGCCATGTAACAATAGCAAAGTAATCACCTCATGACCATGTAGTTACACGGGTGGTCTATAATTCAATCCAATTTTATTTGTATAGTGCTTTTAACATTAAATCTAGTTACAAAGCAGATCTGGATCAAGATTCAGATCCCTAATAACCAAGCTAGAGGCGAGAGTTACAAGGAAAATCTCCCTGAGATGACAGGAGTTAGAAAGCTTGCGTGGAACCAGACTCAATAGGAAACCCAAACCAACTTCAAAGTGACACCAGATAGTGGGATTATGATTGTTAATATTACTCTTCTACAACAGGATACTATAACTTCAAACTAATAGATGTGTTGAAAGGATGTACATTATGAGCATCACAGTCTTTGTGATTACAGCAGCAGTTCTTAGGTACAGGTCTACATTATCCGGATGAGCTTGTCTACACAAGAAAGTGCGATCTGGGCATACTGTTTTTTGGGAAGTAAAAGCTTTAGGGTATCTATGTGCGACCATCTACAACAGCAAGTGAGTCACAAACATGGAGGTTCCAAGCAGAATTATCAGGGTATCAGAGTATCAGGATGAATCAGACAGATCTGAAGGGCGAGATGAGCAAGAGCAGTAGCAGGATTACCCAACAGCAGCACATCAGGCAGCAGAAGTGCATGCATAGCTCAACAGAGAATGACAAAGAACAAAATATTAGGTATGCTTTTATGCTACAGTGGTTTAAACATTGTGATCAGATTGCAAATGACAACTCCGTCAGGTCTAGCTATGACAGCATCACTAAAATGAGAGCTGGAAGGTAATATAGTCCTGAGGGCAGCAGGGAACATAAAGCATCCTGCCACTCTACTGTCAACAAACCTGAGTGATTGCATGACAGAGGGGGTGTTTTCAATTTGTGCATGTATGCATATGTTTACGCTTACATTCTTTAAGAAGATAAAAAAATTATTTGTTTTTATTTGTTGTTTTTATATTTTCCTATGTCATTTTACTAGTTTATTGGTCAAATTAGTATTATTTACTACTTGAATCATTCAAAATAACAGATTCCTTTTCTATATTGATAAGAACATCCCTAGTTTAACTCTCCATTTGCCATAGCTTTGCACTATCTCTCTCCTGACTAGAACCCAATCTAAAGGACTTTTTAAAATGTACATCCAAGTGCCTTTGGTTCCCCCTTTAGAGAGACAGATAGATAGGTAGATAAGTAGGTAGGTAGATGTACTTTATTGATCCTCAAGGGGACATTTGGGTGCTACTGCAGCAGAGTTGGGTTTAACTGATGTAAATAAAATAACTTTATTTGTGTTACAAATGTATTGTTAAGAAAACAAAATGAAGTAAAAATTTTTTTTTAAATAAAGCATGTTTTGCCCTGAATAATTCTCCACTTGGAGCTTTTTGTCACTATGTAAAAGAGTCGTCAGTAAAAGAAGAACTTTTTTGCACGACAAAGTTATAACTTGCAACATACCATATGTGTTAGCAATTAACTCACTGCCAAAGAGTCATCAAAACATATAGATACAGTATTATATTGACATATGATCTGCAACACTGTTGAAACTTTGCTTGATAATAAGAAAATACAGTCATTTTTCTGGAAGATTCTGTAAGAGTTAATGTCTATTTAATGAAATAGCACTCATCACTCTAAAATGGCCATTAATCTCCCATTTAACTAATGAAATGCTAAAAGTAACTTCACAGGAACAAGGTTATGACAAGTAACATGGCTGTTTCAAACCAAGATAGGCAGTACATAGTAAGCTACAATTATGTTCCAACCTATTATTGAGGGATATTGTTGGTGCATGGTTTTCTGAATTTGGTTCTGAGCATAATTCTACCATTCTTACCATTGACAATGTTTAGGACAACAGTACCAATAGCTTCAATCCCAGTTCATGTAATGTGTTTTTGTCCTTGTAGAGCACAGTTTAGCTTAAATTTTTTAGAATTTCACCATATATAGAACCACTACTTTGGAAATAAACCCTGAGAGATTTTAATATTGTCCATCCATCCATCCATCTTCTACTGCTTATTCCTTCTTCAGGGTCGCGGGGAACCTGGAGCCAATCCCATGAATCATCGGGGACAAGGCGGGGTACACCCTGGACAGGGTGCCAGTCCATCGCAGGGCACAATCACATACACACTCACACACCCAT
>JAOUWY010000046.1:6976956-6988400 GCA_025728095.1 Prietella phreatophila | reverse complement strand
GACTGATCATTTCTTTGTCAGTGGGCAAATGTACAAAATCAGCAGGGGATCAAATACTTTTTTCCCCTCACTGTATAATGGATTTTTCTTTATTTAAACCTGGGTCAATATTCTTTGAACCACCACAATACCTCTTGTGTAATCAGTATTTTAACTTTGTATGGACTAAAAACATCTGAAAATAGGAATCTGCTGTAAAGAAGCTTGCATAAATTCAAAAGTCCAGGACTAAGCTTAAACACAGTCAAATAAACACCTAACCTGAAATATAAAGAGGAAAATTAGATGAGGAAAATTAGATGTAGAAAGCTAATGGGTATAAATACACTGACTAGAGATTAGTTAACTGCCATGGCAACAGAGTACCATGAGCATGGAAACAGGCCATATAAGGTTATGTGGTAAGCAGAAGGGGACAAAATGGAGCAAATGTTATATGGAACGTGAACAGGGACAAAAATCAAGACACTTGGACTCTTAACACTTCTAATGAAAACACGTTAATCGTCTGTTGAGTGATTAGTGGGGAAAAGAGTAATTGAAAATCCTACTCATTTATATTATATAAACAAATTCTGTGTTCTTGTCAGCTATGATTTTAAAGGCAGGTCAAATTACTTAGTTGGGAATTTAGTTGGTATTGATGTGGGGGGAAAGGATGTGAAAAACGTAAAAGGATTTTTATAGGTAAATTCAACTTTATTGAACATAAACAGGTACACAAGCTACTGTTTCCAGAACTTGTAAAAAGCCCCAAAGCTTGATCTGTTCGCAAAATAAAAAAGTAAAAACTGAATACAGAAAATAGTTGGACTCCATGTTGTTCTGGCAGTATTTACCAATAATCCTTCACTGTAAGGCACCAAATGTGTGAAATATACAAAACCATACAAATAAAACACTGAGCACGCTTTATTTAGAAACCGTGTTCAAGTCATGTTTTGAAGTTTACCTGCGTGAGAATAATTTCTGTCCAAAGGTTGAGCACTAACACTTTAATAGGATGCTGTACTAGTCTGGTGTTTTATTTATATAGTTACAAAATACTTTTCTCTGAAGTTCAAAAATGATGCAAGTCTTATGAAAGGTGAAAAAATGCAAGTAAATCTGAACATAAAGGTCAGTCCAGATCCAAAGCTCACAAAGTATCATTTTATATATTTATTATAAAAAGTGATAACCTTTGTGGCACTCTACTTTGATTGGGTCAATGTATAATTTAGTCAAGAATCAGTGAATGATTTATTTATTTTTGGAAGGGATCATCAGTTTTCTGAAACCTTTAGCAACATTTGAACTCATTGCCTTTAACAATTTGAGAGAAATGACTTGAGCAATTGTGGAGTACTCGATCATTTGGATTTGACCAAGAAACAAGCACGCTGTAAGCTTTTATTCCATCTTAAATCACCTTTACAAAAAAAGATATATACTGAAATATTTAAATACATTTTGCATCTGGGTGTCAGTTTGTCTTGTACAAAAATGCTATAAACATATCTAAGAACACAAACTGACTGAAAATGTAAGGAAAGCCATGTGCATTTTGTTTTCCCATCAATGTCTTTCAAATATATATTAAATACTTAAATCTTTTTATGAAGATCATAGCAAAATGGCAACCTAATGTCACAGTCATCGTGTTGAAAAAACAGCAGAGTTGCCGTGGAATCAGACGGAATAAACTGGAACTCCTTTTTGGAAACTGTAAACCAACAGCTACTGCCAGGTAGCATGTAATAACTCATGTAGCTCAGGAACATGGGATTTGTAAACACAACAACCTTTCAACTCTTAACGTCTCTGCTCTGCTCACCTTCACCAAGGTCAATATGCAATCCATTGTCTTTAAAGACATTTTAATATAATAAAGTTGGAACTAAAACCTCATGTTAAGAAAAAATAAAGTGCATATTAACACCTTCGGTAAGCACAAAGTTGTACTTTTAAAAGTCCAATTCTTAGTAAACAATGCAGAATGGTGTAATACCACAAAGGCTTTAATAACATCCGGCAGAAGTCTCAAAATGTTACAGAAAGGATATTTTCTTTAACTTAAAAAAATCAGCTGAACCGAGAAACATACAATCTTTAAAAATGTTTATTGTATTAATAAACCTGGCAAAATGTTCAGACTGAGATTCGCCAGTGTAAATACATATGGGAAACTTCATTTATTTTTCATATCTTGTGTTCTGTGATTAGTAAAATACCTATGATAAACCCTCCTATGCTCAAATGTCCAGCTCTGAGTCAGGAGGGCAGGTTTAGGCAGCGGTATTGCTTTTGGAGTCGTTCATCCTGTGGCTGTTTGGTTGCCGATGACTCGTAAGATCTCTCGATGGATGCTTTGATCTTGCGTGTTGATGCTTGTGTCGCCCACCTGTCCATCCTCATAGCTAGTTGAAGAACATGGATGAACAAAACAGAACAGATTTCAGTAATTACAACACCTAAACTAAAATAAGATTATACCACAGCATTGTTCAATTCGTTTGTTGATTAATTAAGATGTTTGTTTAACATTTATGTCAGGACTGTCTGGTGTCAGCACATGTAACATTCAGTACGTTTTCTGCTATGGGAATGTTGTCAGGATAGAGGACTTTGTTTTCTTTTTCTGTAACATGATAAGTGCCAGGTTTTTGTTTGTTTGTTTTTAATCTTATACCTTTAAGAGAAAGAAAAGGAGAGGTTGGTGAGGAACTACTGTTTATAGCTGCTAAAATGTAAGGGATGACGAGACCAACTTGTTTGTGGATGTTCCACAACGTTAAATGTAACTACAAAAAGAAAAAGTGTAATTCATTAGTTCATAAAGTTGCATTAGTTAATAAATAATTTGATGTGTTCTTTTAGAAATCTAATTACAATCATTATAGGGGAAAAATGTGGAATGCAGGTTCGTTCGATGTGACATTAAGTTCCTATAGTGACATACCATCCATCCACCCATCCATTTTCCATACTGCTTATCCTACTCAGGGTCGTGGGGGAGCCTGGAGCCTATCCCAGGGAACTCGGGCCACAAGGCGGGGAGCACCCTGGACCCATCACAGGGCACAAATGCACACATATTCATACACCCATTGACACACTACTGACAATGTGGAAATGCCAATCAGCCTATGACATGTCGTTTGGACTGGGGAGGAAACCAGAGTTTCCCCCAAGTTACCAGCTGGCTTCATCAAGTAGAGCATGAAGAGGCTCTTTTAAAAAATGTCTGTTAAAGAGCACAGGATTGTTTCTCACAGCCACTGAGGAAGGTTATACTGATAGTTAAAAATGTGCTGCAGTCCATTCTGGAACAAAAAATATCCTGAAATATCCTTCTGTGAAACTATGTAACCTCAGCCATGACCTCCCAAATCTTTAAAGGACTAAGAGTGAGTATTTGTAGAAATGTAATGAGATATTTGACATTTAGTTCAGGCTTTTCTGAGGTAGCATGCAGTTAAATGCAATATAGCTGAGTAAATTAGATTTCAAGGTAAATTGCATTCCTGACACAAATTCTACATTATATTCTGTATATCTCTGTAATAGTGTGCCAGAGAACATTAGGAATGCTCTATAGCTCAGGAGGTGTTTTTAAATCCAGATTAAAAACGATACTGGTGTAGCTTGGCCTATTCTTAGTTCTAGGGTCTTTTATCGTGTTAATATATTTTTCATGATTAGCAGTACTTCATCAACATCAATCTTTAATTTATTCACTAGTGACTGTATACTAGTTCCTTAATGTACTTTAATTCACAGGTTTGTATTAATGAGCATCTTTCTAATACATTATCGTGTCTATAGTATCAACTCATTCACCTGTATGATGAATGATGAACATTTCACATAATCTAAGAATGATTAAAAACGCTATCAAAAAGAAAATGGTGAAGTTTTCTGTGAGGAGATGTTTATTTCGCATTTTTGGAAAGAGTCTCCAATGTCGGCATTTTGTAACCATCGGTAGGTTTTCCACCACAGGGAACTCTTCTTAAGGACAGACTAGGTTTTTTTTGTCTTATTAATTTCAAGGAGAACTGTTTATAGATGTTGTAACTAGGTTTACAACAGTTTTCTGCCATGGGAAAGTCTTTAAAACAGAGGACTTTGCCCTTTTCCAGTTTCTTGTTAAACATAAGCTGCATTTTTATGTCTTATTAACGTCAAGAGAAAGTGAAAGAACAACACCCATAGTTTACAGCTGTTTATAACCGTTATAATGTAACTGATAAGAGGAACTGATTTCAGGAATGCTCACAACATTAAATGTTGATAAAAACACTTCAGAAGATGCTGTTATAGGAACAAGAATCAACTTTATGGTGTTTACACATCACACCAAGTCATCATTAATTATTTAAATGGAATAGCACATCCTGAAATGTTTAACTTTTTTCTTACTTATGATAAACAAATTGTTTTGACTGAGATTTTACACTGAAAAGAAAAAGCACTATATAAATAACGACTATTGCAGATTGTTTTTCATTATACAGATTAAGCAATGAGAAAAATGAACCAGTACGATGAAGGTTCTGCTTTTCTTATGTTTTATGCGGTTCACTAATGAAAAGTGGCTCAAAGCCACTGTGTACTTCTTAATTTATTAGATCCCCGCTAATTTGTTGAATGAAATTAAGTGACTTGAGTACAGCTGAGATTATAAACATTTTTTTAATAGAAAATATACTTACACAAAGAAAAATCGTGTGCAGACATGATCAGTGGTTGGGACTACCCAGATGTCGCCATGCTTGTCAAGGCTTGGCGAAGTAATAACTGAAAGAATGAATATTAAAACAATTATGAAAAGAAATAACTGAAAGGAGTCTATGAAAAGGCCATTGTTATGAACTGGCATTGTTGTTATGTGCATGCTGTGCACTGTACCTTCACATAAGGCTATGCATTTCAGATTGCGACTCTGCAGAAACTGTGGCTGCTGACCTTTTTTCTGTGACTGCAATGAATAAATGTATGTTTTGCATGTCTGTACAAGTTTATAGTAAAATCTATAAAAACATGTTAATACCTAGGATCAGTTTTTACCTGCTGATGAATATTGGTCTTGTTCGTAGCAGTTTCGTCTTTTGCCGCAACTTTCTGCTGCTTTTTGTTTATCCCTTTAAGAACCAAATGTGTTTCATGAGCATGTGTAAAGGTTACTATCGCCAACACATTCTAAAATTACACAGAACCCTTCAGGGTAAAACACTTCAAATAGTTTCTCAGCAGTCAGACCTGAGTAACCAAAGGATATGCTTGACAGTGGGCTGAGATAAATTCCACTCCCATAGATGGCGCCATGGAGCTGCGGTCAAAAGAAAAGGAATCAACATGTCATTTCATATTGAGTAAAAGGACTATGTATCTACACATTCTGCCTTTAAAAACATATTAAACACAGAAATATAGAAGGGCTTGATATACATGTGAGCTTGAGCTTTGGTGCTTTATACCTGGAGTTTTGTCCTGGAGGCCACAACCAAACCATTCCTCAAAATGGAGTGCCAGTTCTCTATGTGTGATCCACTGGAACAAATCATTACAATCAGAATTAACAGCCAATGCAGTTACAATTCATTATTCTTTTATAAATCTTTAGGTTTGTTGGAAGTAAGGAAACATATGGTTCCAGATACTGAGCAAGTTTAATCGATAACATCACAGCTTTTTATTAATGCACAAATGTGTTCCCATATTAACAGCTAAGTCATAGACACATGGATTAGAAAATGTGTCTTTTAATGAAGAAAAGCGTATCATTGATGATAGTGTGAAGTCTTCTGTAAAGAATTTATTTCAACACATTTTTTAACGTCTCCAATCTTGATGTTTTCTGCCCTGGGAGAATCTTCAGGTTTGAAGACTTAAGTGAACGTAAGTGATAACTGGAACTACATTGTTTTGCAGAAGTTCCACAACATTAAATGTAATTATAAAGTGATAAACATATATGGCATGCTGTTCTTTAATAAATAAACATTTGAAATTGTTGGTAATTTGCCGACACTTTTGGACATGCCATTATGGGAAAATCATCAACTTTAGGGTATCACCACTTTCACTATTATTAGTTTCCTATGCAAGCATGTCCAGCATGTAAAGTTTTATTACAGCAAATAAGTATATTACTAAAATTGAATTATGACATTTCTTCTCTATTTGAATAGAAATGATCATGCTATCAGTGCTGTAACTTACTGGAAAGCGAAGGTACTCCCATAGTGGCCTTTGGCAGCTCTAAAGTTGGATTCTTTGGCCGGTGGGCTGCTGAGTAAGAGGAACTGGTGTGGGGTGTGCATAAATTTTAGTTGCTGTTGGGAGAGAAAGAAAGCATTCACAAAAGACACTAAGTTTTAATCCGTCTCCCCACATAGGATCCAGGCAGCACTAATCATGACCATGGCATTAGCTACATTTCAACACAAGCAGTATAAGAGTGTGTTTGACATCTTTCATAATAACTGTTATACAATGTTGCGAACTCTACATATCCTAAACTGAAGGCAAAGCACTGGTGTAGCAAAATAAAATATTAATTACAAGCATATTTCAGAACCCTAAGCACATCTATAAAATTAAATTCAAGTATTTATGCCGCCTACACAGCCTTAAACACAATCTGCTTACGTTTCAATTGTTCAGTCAGTAGAGACATTAAAATGACTTACTCTGGTCACTGGTAGCTTCACTATGTGAGACCTGTTACTGGATATGACCCTGTCAACAACACATCATTTAGTTTTTTTAATACCTTTAGCCTTTAGGACACACATGGTTGAGTTTAGGCACATAAGGGTCATGTTTAACCATGTTTAAAGGCCTCGCTGCATTTGGAATCTGGATCAACAAAGAGCCATGTACAATACACCATCTTCAATGCTTGTGCAGAATTTCAGCTTTGCCCTGTGTTCTAGATTCAGATGAGTCCAGCTCCCTCACTCCATGGCAGTATGTGAGCCAGGTGAAGGTGATAAGTGTCGGAAGGGCACTGAGTCATCACTTATTTGCTCTCTGGGATCTAAAATAACCATTGTGACTACAAATGACCAAAATCCTCCAAGACACTGATGCTAACATTACCAGTGAAGTAAACTGAGTAAATGGCATGGGCATGGAGAGACGTTTCCTACCATTGCAAAAGAGGGTGAGCCAGGGGGTCAACTCTGTCCATCTGCTTCTTTATCTCCAAATATGATGCCTGTTTAAGACAAATTAAGCCTCTGAGACACAATTCCCAAGGCACAGAAGTAGAAAAATACACAACTGGGTGCATTTCATACATCTTATTAGCAATACCTGGGTCATTTCTCTGATAGACGTGAGGCTATCAAGAGCTCTCATTACCCGATCATAGTCTTTTTTCTAAGAGAAAACAGTGTTATTTTGAAATAACTCACAATATGAGCATTAGCACAATGTAACTTCCAATGTATTGAAAAGTTTATCATACCCTTGGGTTGAAGGCCAAGGACTGAGAGTCACTGGGCTCTACCACTGAGGGATATGGCTCAAAAATGACTTCTTTTCTCGGTGATTCCAATGCAGAGCGACACATGGAGACCAGCAAGTCAACTACCTGCAGTTAGTTTAAAATCATTCTGAAGGTCAGAATAACCCTGAGCAGGGTAAGGTATGTAGCATTGATAAAATGATAAATTTGTATGCGTACCTGGGCACCTGTGGCGATCTCATCAGCAGCCTCATTCATGACTCCTAGCGTTTGGAAGGCAAAGACACACAACTCTCTCTCACACACTGTGGGCTGCAGAAACATACACAAAAGTATCTAATTAGCAAAATGATGGTGACAGATAAGCCAAAGGCTGCATTTCTTTAAGCAACACTAATATAGTGTGCATACATTCCGGACATAATAAAGGTAAAGAAATATGATTTAGAGCTACCTAAAACCTTCTGTAAAAATCTGGAGGTATGTTTAAAATGATGAAGGAAAAACAGAAAGCAAAACCCCACCAAACATGCAGTTCTCAGAAAGTTTTCAGAAAGAACTTGCTATATGTCATTCTAGGACAGATTTTGAGAAACGGAGACTGGGATTCAAACTGACAACCTGTGTAAACAATCCGTCACACTTGGACAAATCCCACACAAGGGGAGATCTTTGAAATGTCTTTTTCGTTTGAATTATATCTCCAGCCATGGGTTTATACACAGAATCTTGAAGGGTTCCCCCAGAAAGACAACCTAGGTAACCTGAAGAACACTTTACAGTGCTACGTTTATATTGTTATACATTACTGTATATGGCCAAAATTATGTAGACACCTGATTATCACACCTGTTTGTGCCTATTCCAAAACCATGGGCATTAACATGGAGTTGTAACATCCTCCACTCTTCTGCGAAAGCTTTCCACTAGATATTGGAGGGTAGCTATGGGGATTGTGCAGTCTGCGTTCCAGTTCATCCCAGAGTTGTTCAGTGGGGTTGCAGTCAGGGCTCAGTCCACTCATTTTCTTCCAAATCAACCATATCTTTATGGCCCTCGCTTTGTGCACAGAGACACTTTCATGATGAAAGAGGCTTGGGCCTTTTCGTTTCAGTGAAGTAAAACCATAATGCTACAGCATACGAAGACATTTTAGACAATTATGTGCTTTCAACGTTGTGGGAACACATAGGTGTGATGGTCAGATGTCCAAAACTTTTGGCCATACACTGTAGGTCTCAATTGTTCAAAAAATGCTCAAATAATTTATGTTACGATATTAGTCATTCAAAAGTACAGTATGCATTTCCCACCCAGAATTTAACATAAATATTTTTTAATAATGTGCATGCTCAGCCTTTGCCTTTATAAATGGCAAACTCTGTTTATTCAACAACTGGCAACTTTAAAATATGAGTAAGATGCCATGATGACCGTCGTGTTATCTGTGAATTCCTCGGTTTGTACAACAGTCACATATTCTGGACACTCACCCTGAGCATTGGTCCATTCTGAAACACATGAGGTTCATCACAGACCACACAGAATTCATTAAGGACTGGGATCCTCTGCTCTGCATACTCCATTGTCTGCAATAAAGTTTAGATCCATTATTTAGACATCTGTTACTTACCTGTGATCTGCTGAAATGTGTGTGGTGGGATAATATTTACCTGGACGAGAAAGCCATGGTCTCTGACTGGTATAGACTTGGCTCCGTTGTTTGGCTAGACAACAAAAAGACAAACCATATACCATTCCAGACACTACTGTAATTCAAACCCATTTTCTTCTAAAGTTAAAAAGGGACAACAGAAAACATCTAGTGCACAGTAAAAAAAAAAAAAAAAAAACCACATTCAGTGAAAATGCTCTCCATTACAGTAAATTAAACTTGGTACGTTCCAGCTCTGTAGTAATAGACCTACACTGCATTATCATTTCCATGCTATAACTCGGATAATTCAGCTCATAAAGAGCTTGATAATCAGTTAAGTTGAATCATGTGCATTAGAGCTGAGAAAATAAACCATGCATGCACACAGTACTGTTTAACACCAGAAATGAAGCGTGAGCAGAACTTCAGAATGCTCTTCACTGAGCTTACCGGTGGTGCAGGAGAGAGTGCCGGGCCCAGGATGCCTATGAGTCCTGAGGTGAGCGAGAGGCGACGGCTATCTCCAGACGGCTCCTTGAGCGGCTCGCCTTTGGTCATCTTGGCACTGCTAGAGCAGGACCTGCCGAGGAGCCGGTGTTGGTGTTTGAGACCATCCAGCTCATCGGTGCGGTGAAGGAGCCGGTGAGGCTTCAGAACGCTATTACTGTCGCTGCCTGTGCTACGTTCACACCGAGGCTCACCAGAGCGTGGCAGGAGTCGGTGAGACCGTGTGATTATGCTTTCTTCAGGCCTTGGCAAGAGACGCTGAGGTGGTTTGAGGCCAGGCGTCTGCTCTGACAGCGAAGGGCCCAGGAGTTTGTGTGGCTTTCCGGCACAGCCGTCCACCTCGGGCTTCACTGCGCTCGAACAAGTACGGCGCAAGAGGCGATGCGATTTGGACACACCATCCTGCTCATGCTTGAGTTTCTTTTTGTTCTTTGTGCAGCCGGGAGGGGGATAGCTGGGGGACCTCCATTAACACAGAACAGCAGAAGTATAATTAGAAAATGGAAATCAAGAGGAAAAAACATTACTCTGTGTGTGTGTGTGTGTGTGTGTACACAAGCCCTCCTAATGTTACTTGCTTTCTGTAATGATGTTTCTTGTTAAATTAGATCTAAACCATTCTCACTGGGAGAAAAATTAGAGATAAAGGGAGATTTTAACAGCTTGAGATAATTAGACACATAATATTAACAAAAGACAGTCGTCGTCACACAAATCAAGACTGTGTATAATGAGAATTCTGACAAATGTGAAAGCTAATTTGCAAACTCAAAATTTGTTTTGGAAGAATGAGCTAAAACATTTATGAGCCCAAGAATATACCACAACTACAACATGTTTGGTTTAGCTACATTATTTTATCTTTGAAGAATACCAGCTGTGGATTGTCAGGTTTTAAGACAACAGAAGAATCAATAACAATTGAGAGCTTGTGCAATAGTGTTGCTCTTACCTGCGGAGGGTTGAGAAGATGTGCAGCGGAGACTTCACCTTCTTATCCGTCTGTTTTTTGCTATGTGGGCAGTTAAGCTTGTCTTTAGTTTGATGCTTCCACTGCTGTGTGACAAAGGTCTGCATTATTCTGACAAGAGATTCAAACAGTAGCATGAAGTGGGAACAAATCAGTTTGGAGGTTTGAGAAGATTTAATCTAGGATCCTTTCTTTTTAATCATACTTTTTCAGTTGATGTCCCAGGCCAAACCTGTCTTTTGTGGACACTTGAAATACATCTACGGTGGGAACTAGAATAAAACAAAAGACACACACACTTTAGTAAGTATTTAGTATTTCATAAGTACAAGTATTTCTGGACATGTCAGACCTGCTACTTTATGTAGGATTAGTTTCTATCAGAGCACATAAACCAGTACTGACTGGGGAAACACAGGTTAATATAACCTAGTTTTAATATAACATAGTTTTAAAAGTCATTCAAGCAATATGTGTGTGTGTGTGTGTGTGTGTGTGTTAGCTGACCTGGTCCATTTAGATACTGCGTAAGTGAGCAGTGAAGACGTACAATAACAGGTTCGGTCCTGATCACATCCCAGGCAAGGGCAATTTCCTCCTGTGGAACAATCAAGTAGTCTGTATTCTTACATGCAAAGGAGTCCAGAAGTCTGAGACCACACTGAAAATCTGGGATTTTTTAAAATCTCTTTTCTAAATTGGAAATAATTCTAAATTGCAAATCCACGAGGTGAGATCTTGCATGGAAGCCCCAGGCCGAGGGAGATGGAGTTCTTTTGTGTTTCTTCCATTTGCGAATAATCACACCAACTGTTGTCACCTTCTCACCAAGCTGCTTGGCAATGGTCTTG
>JAOUWY010000046.1:6950205-6966521 GCA_025728095.1 Prietella phreatophila | reverse complement strand
TTACAACGTGGACACCTGCGGCTTATAGAGAAGTGCGGCCTATATATGTACAAAAAATGTTTTCTTTTTAAAATTAGCGGGTGCGGCTAATAATCAGGTGCACTTAGTCCAGAAATTATGGTAATAAGAGTTTTTATGTATTAATTTATGGTGTCATGTGTTGGGAAAACAAATATCTTGATATATCCAAATAAATAAACACTTATTTACACTTGCCTGACCACCATAGTAGAACTCTTCAGGGTCATTATCTCCATCTGAATTCTCTTCTACAGCATAATGGTACTGCAAAACCAAAGCTATTAGCTATTACACCATGTAAAATTCATATTAACAAATATGACAAATTAACATATGACAGATTAACAAATCTGGGGTATTTCTCTTACCGGGCTTTTGTCAATCAGAAGCTTTGACTTGATGGAAAAACAGCTGTCATCGTTAGCTGTCCTTATCTCTGTGGGAAAATATGAAAATCACTGATAATAATCTATGCCCACTGTGCTGTTTATCTAAGTTATGCTGCTACATTATAATATATATCAATCTTTTGGCAAGTATAGCATTACATTAGTTGTTAGTTCTTTATTGTCCAGCCTTGGCTGAAAATTGGTCTTTGGCCACGCCATACAATCACAATACAATTAACAATACACGACATCAACAATCCATATAACAATACACAACATCCACTTTAACATCAAAAGCTAAAAATGTTCACATTTCCTACCCCTTCTTCAGAAGACCTATTGCATTTGGTACAAAAGTTTGTTTATATATATTTCTTTAATTTCTTTTGGTGTCCTATAACGATGACGAGATGGAAATAATTCAAAAACATGATTAAAAGGGTGTGCTGTATCTCAAGCTTTTCTCTGAACAGCATTTTCATATAATTGATCGACTTTTGCTTGGAACCCTATGATTTTACCTACCACTCTTGTCATTCTGTTTAATTTGACTTTAGCCACAAATGTAATTCTTACGAACCACACAGTTATGTTACAGCCTAAAACACTTGCAATTAACAACCTGACTTACAGAAAATTCCCTCGATTTCCTCAGCAGGAATAACCTCTGATTTACTTTCTTACAAATAAGAACCACATTATCAGAGAAATTCAATTTACAATCAATCATCGTTCCCAAACACTTAAAGGTCTTCAGAATTCCAACAGATTGATCACATAAAGCTATTTCTGTTAGTGGCTCTAGATGATTTAAAACCAATTCTTTTGTCTTATTGACGTTTATCAATAAGGAACTTGCTTCACACCATTTTTCTAGTTTTAACACCTTCTCCTCATACTCAGGATTTACAGTCTTTCCATAAAAGTGCCGTCATCTGCACATTTGTATAATTTATAATTCTCACTCTGCATTCTTATTTCATTTGTATAAACAGAACAACAGAGGTAAAAGAACACATCCTTGGGGTGCCCCCGGGTTTAAAAACATATTTGATTTAACCCCCCTGAGCACAAACTCGTTATCTATTTGTTAAAAAAAATGATCCAATGAACTATTACTCCAACTATTTAAGAAAATGCAAGTATCTATTGCATTCTCTATTGCATTGACTTTGCACTACAATTAAAGAGGCATACTTCACTGCTAAATCAGTAGACGTATCCACAGTTACACTCCAGCACTGTGCTGCATATACAGAAAGTAAGCCTCTGATAACACATCCACATTTAATCCAATGAACACGAAATACTAAATCTTGATATGTCTTGTGGACTGCATCTTTTGTTTCTTCTTCCTCGTCATCACTCCTGAGGCTTTATCTGCTGTGCTACAGATGATTAGCTATGCAGCTAATGACTTTAACAATCTAGCAGCTGTCTATATACAGTACTTTATGTCAGGCCAGGTCAAAATGGGGCCACTGAGGAAATGTATTTGGTCTAGAAATAGAACTTGTAAAATGTATTATGTCTGGACAAAATTGTGCTGATAAACATCTCTGAAGCTGAAATATAAAATAGAGCTCTTGCTTTGGAAACATAAGGCGTATGACTCATAGGATTATGACTCTATACCATCTGCCATTTACAGACAGATGACACATTAAAGGACAAACTGGTGGCTCTGTTATGCTGTAGAAACATTTTACTGGTATGGTTTGTATCCACTTTTCCTGTTTAGAGGGCAGTACACAATGTTATTCTGACTGATCACCTTTTTTCCTGTGTACAACATTTCTATCCTGAGGGGAACGGTGATTCTGGCCCCATCAACAGGCCACGAGGGCTCACTGAATGGTTTGATGAGGATGAAACCGATGTACATTAAATGCTATGACCTTGACAATTACCTGATCTCGACCCAAATGAACAAATGGGAGATTTTGGAATGATATTGTTAGACAGTGCTCTCCAGCCCCCACGAAACAATTGAGGAAATATCTTCCAGTGTTCATCACTCCAGTACATTTACAGAGACTTGGAGAATATCTGCCAAAGCTCACTGAAGCTGTTGAAGCCAACACTTTACTGACACCTTATATTGGTTTTCTTTTCAGCTGTGTGTGATCTTGGGTATAAGTGATTATTATCTATGAGCTGATTTGCAAGACCATTTCTATTTATGTTTGTGGGAAAAAAGCCAGTAGTTCCAGTAAGTATTTCAGTTTTAAACAGCAGAAAAGAGAAAACTATTAAACTCCAGGCTTAAACTGTATAATTAGTCCCAGAATGTATGACAATGTACCAATTTTCTGACTAACAGAAGATACTGGCCATCTGTGGTCTATTTAAGTTGAAAAAAAAAAGTGCCCAGAGAAACAATAATAATGTCAATTACTTCACAAACGAACAATCAATGAACTCAGGAAAAGCTGCTGAATTTGAAATTACCATCTGTTTGTGAGTTTCATGCTCAATCAAATGGACATATTGAATAACAAAACTGAAATCAACCTTCCTGCTGCAAATGAAGAGATTATTTCAATCACAGTAAATTAACACCATCTCTAGATGCCAAGGATTTTAAAATTAAAAGTCCAATTTTCAGTCTAATCTACAGAGTGCAGTGTATATCTCCATCATTCAATTCTTGTTTGCATTTGTTTTATTTTGTCACATAACGGAGATGAAGAAGTTGCAGGTAAAACAGTTTAATGAAGTACAACAAAACCAAATAGACAATCAGGTGCCAGGTCAAAAACAGGAAAGTTCAGGCGATGGATGTGCAAACAGGTCAAGACGAAAACAGGAAACAATCAGAAACGAACCAGAATGACAAACACAATTAAACAGGCTTGGTATAGTCAGGAGCACTAGGACAGACTGAGCGTATACTTCGAAGTGAATGTGAGTGCTGAGAGTCCTTATATGCTGTGAGTGTAGTGGTGCAGGTGGTTGAGTCCAAGTGTGTGTAATCAGTAATCAGGTGATTGAACGAGAGAAGGTCTAGGGGTGTTGTAGTTCTCAGCGGTTCTCAGTGGCCATGTTTGTAGGTCCTGCTGAGTTCTGGGAAATAGAGTTTCTAAATTGTGATGGAGCTGGTGGTGTGGAGGGCGGGACATTTGTGACTAGAGAACCGGGGATAAGTGACTTTAAGCTTGAGACATGGAAGGATGGAGCATACGACTGTGCTGAGGTAAGTCCAGTCTGTGACCATAACGTAATTTATCTGTCTCAGAATTTTAAAAGGATCAATGTACCTGGGGCTGAGCTTTTTTGGAATTAAGAGTTTCTGGTGCTGAGCTAGACCTGGTCTCCTGGCTGATAGTGGGGATTCTCACTTTATCGTCAGTGAGCACTGGATTTATAGACTTGGGCAGCTTGTTCCAGTCACTGGTGAGTCATCCTCTGCTGACAAGATGGTGGGGTTAGCATTAAACCGGAACAGTGGAATTTTGGACCTATTCTGCACATGGCAGGAACTGGGCCCAGTCCTCTGGGTTGGCTGCACAAAATGTCCAGAGGGACTGCCTGACCTCCTGGTTGGCTCGCTCTACCTGACCATTGGCTTGTTGATGATATTATGAAAGTAGGTTTACAGTTACGCCCAGTTTTTCCATGAAACTAGCCCAGACATGAGATGAGAATTAGGCACCCCTGTCGCTCACAATCTCCTCCAGGATCCCAAAGTATCCAAAAACATGGCAGAACAAGAGCTCAGCAGTAACAAATGCAGAATATATGTTGGGGAGTTTGATTAAGCATAGTGATTTAGAGAAGCAGTCGGTTACCACTAGGATGGAAGTGTTTCCCTGTGATTCTGGCAGATCAGTGATGAAGTCGAACACTAAGTGGGACAAGGGCTGCTGTGGTGTGGACAGTGTAAGAAGTTTACCAGCTGGCAGGGTGCGAGGCAGTTTAGATTGGGCGAATACAGAGCAGGAGACACCACTTGGTGTACCTAAGCAAACATACATGGCCACCAATACTTTTCTCACAGGAGATGATAGGTGCGATGAGTGTCTGGATGACCGGTTGCTAGAGAGGTGTGGGCCCAGGTGATGAGTCTAGTTCTGAACTGAGAACGGAGAGCTTGATGGCGGGGCATGCACAGGGAACAAGTCGTCAAGGAGTGCATGAGAGGGCACTGTCCAGTTCCCAGTTCATCACCCACACAACACAGGAGGGGGAAGGTTGGGCTCCTCCTCTATATCACGATGATATGACAGGGTGAAAATGTGAGGGAAAAAAAAAAACAGATCAATGAGCTTGCCAGGGGTTCAAACGCTTGGTTGTGCATATATATATGCCAGGGTTTTTTGGTCAGTGCAAATCACAAATGGGTGAGTGGCCCCCTGTAGGCAGTGTCGCCATTCCTCCAAGGTGAGTTTGATAGCTGACAGCTCACGGTTGCCGGGATCATAGTTCCCCTCAGCTGGGGAGTTTTTAGGAAAAGCAGGCGACAGGATGGAGCTTAGGTTTATCCCTGAATTGGTGGGAGAGCATGGCCCCAACTCCCAGTTAATATGCATCCACCTCTACTACAAACAAAGGGCTTTGTAGGATTGGGATGTTTAAGAATGTGAGCTGTGGTAAACGCCTTCTTGAGCTGAGTGAATATGTGTTCGGCTGCAAAATTCCACCCCAGGCATTTGGGACATCCACGGAGCAAGGATGTCAGGGGTGAGCAATGGAAACAAAGACCCTGATATAACGACGGTAGAAATTCGCAAAGTTCAGGAACTTCTGCAGGTCCTTGATCGTCTGGGGTGAGGGCCAGTCAAACTACGGCAGTCACTTTGGCTTGGTCCATTGTGACTCCGTCCATTTTTATGACATAGCCAAGAAGAGATGAGTTTAATTAAGTACAACAAATCAAAACAGACAATCAGCTGCAAGGTCAAAAGCAGGCAAAGTTCAGGTTATGTGCAAACAGATCAGAGAAAGCAAGGCAAAGACAAAAACAGGAAACAATCAGGCTCAAAATCAGAATGACAAACAGAATTAAAGTGCATCTAGTATGGCTTTTCAAATATTACCTTTCATAGTGTTATAGAGCTGTTTGTGAATGTAAAAACGTCTGCAAAGTTTCAAAAATCAAAGCACACGCCAAACGGTGTTAATTACTCCCAAAAGAAGAAACCGATTCTGAACAGCTGAAACGAGTAGTCAGTAATTCCAGATTAACTCCTACACAAACCTACGCAGGTTTGTAACAAAAAGCCCCGCCTCTGTTCTTCATTGACTGCTCGAAAACAGACGGAGCTGAAACTCGTTATGGTAGTTTCCTTTTCAAAACACGCTGACAACAGTAGACCAATCACAACAGACTGGGGCATCTGACCAATCAGAGCAGACTACGCTCTCTGAAAGGAGGAGCTTAGAATGAATAATTTAGAATGGATCATTTAACGGGTCATCTTTGGCACTAGGAAAAAAAGGTAATGCTGCAATTTAAATTATGAGTACATTATAGTGTTTGTTGACCACGGATGCATGTAAATCTATTGTATGAGACCTTTAAAAAAAAAATTAGGCACGTTTCAAAACTAATAGGTAAATATAAATAATAGGTGCGCTTTAAACAAGCTTGGTATAGTCAGGAGCACTAGGACAAAGTGAACATATACTTCGCAGTGAATCCTTATATACTGTGAGTGTAGTGGTTCAGGTGATTGAGTCCATGTGTGTGAGAGAACTGGGAAATATAGACTTTCTAGATTGTGACTATGTGACACATTTGACAAATTGAATTGATAACAAAAGAAACCTGACATGTTATTCATTTCTATAATATCAGAAAGGCTTTACCTGTTGCAATTCTATGGAAAATAACTGGTATTGGATCTCTTGTGACTAATACATCATCATTGTTTTCAGAGTTTGAGACGTATGTGTTGTCTGAAAGGGAAACAGCAAACGTGAATTAGTACATGGACGATAATCAACCAAAGTAGGCCTATAGTAAAGCCCTAATTAAGCAATTCTGATTCATCATGTTTACATGCACACAATAAGGACACAAACAGATGAACAGACCAAGATAATGGTCTTGTTGAATTTTGTAACACGTATCTATGTATAATACACAATTTATTTACTTGTAATGCATAATCAAATTAAATGTAAGTCAATGATCCAGTTGTTTCTTTAGACAGTGCTCAATGACAAAAAGTCAAGTCATTTTCCTGTTGAATCAACTATCAACACTACTAAATGACATTTTTTGTCAACAATGTGCACTGATGTGCTGTTACAGGAAAATAATTAATGTCAGGGTGGTAACAGAAACTCCGCTTCACATCAGGGCATGGCGTCCTTGTTTTAATCCTTAGGTTGGCAACTACAGCAACACACTAACAGTAACATCAGATAGAATTTAACTCCAATCCAACCTGTGGTTAATGATGTTAAAGCATTCTGCAGTAACAAAAAGTTCAATAATACCAGCAAGCATTAAGTTACAGGATTCAGGGGGAGTGCAATAACAAATATATGCACTAATGCACTTAGAATTGATGTTCCAGTGTAATGACTGAGTAAAAGCAAAAAACCCTTGGTGTGAAAAAAGGCTAAAATGTGCCCTTATGCTGAAGCACTGGGCAATTCAGCAGAGGGTACATTAACTGTGCTTTCACATGACATGTCCTACAGGAGATTTTTTGGCAGGCCAATTATAGTTCATTGACCGAATTAAACACTGCCTAAAAGACTCCAGCTGCTTGTCATAGCGGTGCGGCAAAACTTGACATGACCTCTAAATATGCTGTTCATTAAGCCATGACAAGCAGGAGAAAGAAAAGGCAGCTAAAATCCATTATGGTTAATGAATACGTAACATCTACAGATTTCTTTGCATATTTTTTTTTTAATTATTCAGAGTTTGACATAATAGTTCAGGTGCAAACAATCAAAATAAATTGATATTCCTGCATATAGCAATAATATACCTGTGGAGCTTAAAAAAACACGTCCACTGCTTATGTAATATGGTGGTTCTCAAGCTTTTAGCCAGGGACCCCTTTAACTATGAAATAAATTCCACACACCCTCTCCTCTCAGTATGGATTCATTTCATGAACATTATTCAAATTTGTCCAATAATATTTTAGAACCTTTGGTGCTTGGACCCCTAAATGTAATAACCTTGAAAATATGGGTTGTGATTTCCACCACTCTAATGCTTCATGGACACCTAGGGGTCCCGGACTCCACTTTGAGAACCACTGATGTAATTAATAAATAAATAAATAAATTAGATAAATAAACATAATAATAATAAAAAAATTAGAAAATACTTTACCTGGATAATCATCAGAGACATGTACAGAGTAGGACACACTGCGGAAACAGTAACAAAATTCAAATCACACATATAAAATATACAGTATAAAGAATTTATTTTCCTAAAATTAGAAACTGTAGGCTACTTACTGCTTAAAGGCAACTACAATGTTACAGTCAATCAAATCTAAACTAAATATAATTCACTCTAGCTCAGTCAATAAATATGTCAACATAATTATGGAACAAAAGAAATGATTTGTTCTTACAACTGATCCACTTAAGTCTCTGTTATAATGAAATGTACTCATCTTTACTCAGCACTTTTTATTTTCTCATGCGACTTCAAGGATCAGCAGTGAAATCAACCAAGCATGCCAACAGACATCCTTCTACCACCAGCTCTTCTTTATATTTAGAAGCAGTGCTTTACATATTTCCAAAGTTGTGCTATAATCTGGTAATATGTAGGACAGTAGAGAGTAAAGTAGATGTACAACCCCAATTCCAAAAAGTGGGGGCACTGTGTAAAATGTAAATAAATGTAAATAAATGCAAATAAAAGCAGAATGCAATGATATGCAAATATCATAATCCCATATGTTATTCAGAGTAGAACATAGAAAACATTAAATGTTTAAACTGAGTAAATGTATCATTTTAAGAAAGAAAAAAAGGCTATTTTGAATTTCTTGGACACAACACGTCTCAAAAGACATGTTTGTTTGGTTTTTTTGGGGGGGAACAAAAAACGCTAAGTAAGTGTTACTAAAAAGAAACAGCTGGAGGAACATTTTACAACTACTTAGGTTAATTGGAAAAAGGTCAGTAACATGATGGGGTATAAAAAGAGTTTCTTAGAGAGAGGCAGACTATCTCAAAAGTAAAGATGGGATGGAAACTGGATGGAAGCATATGTTGCTCTAACACCTGTATATATGCATTGATATGTTTGATGTTATTTTCTATTCTGAATAACATATGGGTTTATGAGATTTGCAAATCATAGCATTTATTTACATTTTACACAGGGGTTGTACATGGTGGATCCAGCTGTAGCTGGTATAAATGGGTTTGCAGGGCAGCATACGCTGCCCAGTCAAAAGACATCAGTTTAAAGTAATAGCTTTGCCATATGAGATTATTTGCTCTTAATAAATGTCTTTGGATTATTTTGCATTTGGATGTCAAAGCAAACACAACAGAACAAAAGCAGCTCTTATGTACACACTGTCCAATCCAACTGTGTGTCAGTTCACTGGAACAATCTGACAATTAACCAATAAATAAGACAAACAGTTCAAAATCTTTCAGTCAGCTTTTAATATCCTTCCCTTTTGTAGTGAAGATATGACTGAAGTAGAGATTGGTTTGTTAGGCAGACAGAAAACAAACCAAAAAGCATGGATTGTTTTTAAATGTACTGTCTGACTGTAGAGAGGTGATTAACCTCTGTGCAGCTGAAACAACTAAATAGTGAGCGTCTCTCAATCAGTTCCCTAGCTGCCTAGGTCGTGAATCAGTATATCGTGTACATGAGTTTGGGCAATGGTAAGGACCCTGGCTTACTACACATTGGGACACTCAATTTCTGGTTACATGACTACATAATCACGTTGTAAAACATCAACAAAAATTAAAAGTCTAAAAATATTTAAGTTTCATATGTCATATAAATATGTTACCTTAATCACACACATTTCTATCATGTTATGTCAGGCAGGATCGTAGACTAGCTAGTGGATTTATTTATTTTTTCAATCTTTAATTAGACTAGAAAAAATGTACTGTACGGAGAACATATAATAGAATTTAAAAATTGTTAACGTAAGTAATCGCTTGACAGCTACAACAATAACAAGCTATTTACATTTGTAGGTGGAAGTTGGCTGAGAGTTCGTCCCTCATTTTTTTCAAGCTGAAAGCCTTCAGAAAACAATGACCACATAGTGAGCATCGATGCTCTATGATTTTTGCGGTGCATTGTGGGATTTTTCGCAGTGCGAACATTCCAGTGCACTGGAAGGATTTTGCAATTGAGACAGCCCATAAAATGGCTGACTCCGTGATTGAAATGACTGAGACATTTTCACTTTGTCTTGTAGTTAATAACTAATGCTTGGGAATGTTTAAGCCTAGTTATCAACCTTGGTAAGTGTGCTAAAAAATACTTAGGACAGCAATTTCACAAGAGTAAATAGTCTCAAACTAAAAAAGGCCTAAGCTCCGTTGTGTTTGAATGCACTATATCAAAATAGTGTGTCTGCTTGTGAAACTAATTAATGGGCTCATATTCAGGTATATAATGAGCCAGGAAAAGAGAATGGGAAAAGTTTCCAAAAAAGCACATTAAAGATGTATGAGCCCTCTAGGTTTTTATTGTAAAAAGCCAAGAACAAGCGACTGTTAGCAGCATGGCCACAATATATATTTGAGAGTGCTAGAAAATGTTGGCAGACACCCAAGAGCTCAAATCATCTCAAAGTAACTGATAACTTCATGTGGAATTGAAAGCGAGAGACACACTGAGGTATTATATGGTGGAAACAGATTATTATGAGAACGCAGTTTGCTTAAACTCAGTACCCCTAAGAGTCCTTCAGGATTTCTACCGAATGAAGATTAGAAGAGATTATTTAAATCATCTGTGGAACAACTGAAAATTCTATTTATATTATTTCATTTTCTACTACATTTTTGATTCTACACTGTGCTGCTAGTCTACAATTCAAGAAGTAATACTGCACAATTACACACAGAATACTGGCCATCTGGTTTGATAAGCATTAAAAATGAACCTTTTCTGCTACAAAAGATCAACAAAAGAAGCCATAAAGCATGACACAAAAATCTTGTAGAATTTGTAAATGAAACTGATTTCTAGGTAATCTTTTAAAGATGAGGGCATAAATGAAGATCAGCCGAGACGTAATGTCAGCAAGCCACATTAGCGTCATATGGGGAAATTCAGGAGGATGGGAAAACGTCCGAGTTACGCATGCAACCCTGTTCTCTAAGAAGGGTTGTGAGAGCTTCACGCTGCGGAAAGCGCCCTGGCGCATGACCGGCATCTGAAGCTTGTGTGAAATCAAGCCTATTTATAGGCCTGTCGTGATTATAGGTGATGTGGTAATTAAGCATGTCGCGTGATATAATACAGCACCTGTGAACCACGCTGTCAGCCTCTATTATCTGAAGTGAAGATACAATTCACAAGCATACCCCAGTATGATAAAACTAAGCAACGTCTTGTTCCCTTCTCAGGGAACGGTCACATGCGTAACCCAGACGCTCCCTTTCACCGCGAACTCAACGTTGCGTGGGAACGGGTATGAGGATAGGGCCTGTTCGAAAGATCCAAGCCCTAGGGTCACTGTAAGACTCTCGAGCCCAGGGTGGAATGTACGACCACCCGCCATCCCCCCGTGATGAAATGGGAGCAAGACGTGACACACTTCGTGAAATCTTTCTCAATTATACTTTTCTCCTTTTTTTCTTTTTTCTTAGAAGGACAGAAAAGTGAAGAGATTTTACTTTTTTTTGAAAAAACAGAGGAAATTAATGACTGACATACAGTCTCGCTGAAGATAATAAGGCTGGCGGCATGGTTCACAGGTGCCGTTTTATATCACATGACACGCTTAATTGTCACTTAATAAATCACAGCAGGCATGATTTCACACAAGTTTCAGATGTTGGTCACGCACGAGGGCACTTCCCACATTGTGAAGCTCATGCAACGTTGCATTTCCTTTGAAAGAGTCACGTTGCATTTCCTTTGAAAGAGAACTCACCAACCTCACAAACTGCTGTTTCATTTACAGTATTAAATAAAAACTGCGGTTCAAGTAGTTTTTAATCTAACATTATCTAGAATTTGCATAAAACTTCCTAATCTGTAAGAGGGCTGAAGCAGGTGGTGGAATTTATCAGATATAATTGATCATAAACAAATATATAAACCAATATTATTCTATGACTTATGTGTATATATATCTATTCTTTTGATGACGACATGTTTATGTTGTCAATTGCACCATTGCTGAGATTTGGTCTGTGCTGTCTGAAAGCACTCAAAATTCCAACATGGAAGTTCCCACTCAGAGGTCCACGTGAATGATGTTCATAAGGTCTGGTAACCAAGGTCTCAGCAAAATACAACAGGAGCAAATTTCTATGTGCTGGCATGGATATTTATGCACAAATTGTGGTTGGGGAAGAAATAAATAATAAAAGTAAATTGTTCTAATTCGTTTCTATCTGCAATTTCAGTGGTAGAAAAAAACTGTTAATTATAATCCCTCTCTAAGTGAAAGTACAGGATGAAACTGATGAAAGCAGTGATGCACCTGCTGTGAGTGTCGTCGTCCCCCAACCCCCCCCACAGCTGTAATGGAAATCTGTTTTCCAAAAGAATACAGGTATCTGTGCTACAGTTTCAAACTTTGTGCGTCTTTGTACATGTAGAGTCCACTCTAGCCTTATGCAAAACAATGCAAGGAAACGAGCCACCCACACACCCTGGTGTGTATACATGTGTTACGTCCATATGTGATTTTCTTTAAAGCAGCTGACAGCAACAAGTAGTGAAAATGATTTTTTATATAGCATATGAAGCAGGAGTTGCTTTAAATGTTGTTTAGAAAAGAATTCTTACTTATATAAATTATATATATATGTCCCTTTTTCAAGAGACTTCATTTTAATATTTACAGATCTTTATTGGAAAGGGTTTAAACGATGTTTTTCATGGTTGTTCAATAAACCATGAACAATTATTGCACATGCACTGTGAAACAGTCCTTAAGACACGAACAGTGTGCAGGCGGTAGGCAGTTAAGATATATGTATATGTGTATGTGTGTGTGTATACATATATATATATATATATATATAATGAGATCACGCTGGCTTAGTGGAAAGCACATTTGCCTCACACCTCTGGGGTTGATGGTTCAAAGACATGGACTGTAGACTGACTGGCATCTCTAAACTGTCCGTCATGTGTGAATGGGTGTGCAATTATGGTAGGGTTGATACTGCCCACCTTGTCCGAGTCCGAGACATGATTTGCAAAAACTGTTTAAAAATTTGGGGGGTAAACAAATTCAGAGTGAAATCACTTGTATAGACAGTTCTGGAGAGAGAGCTGTACACAACAACAGTGAAGACACCGGATGTCATAACGCTAAAAAAAAAAGGGGAACTAAACCCCTGAAAATACAGGAGCATTAAATTAATGTCTTATACACTACTTTTCCAACATTACAACATCAGTAACTATCATTGCTACTGTAATATATAAAGAAATCACATTTTCTATACATGCTCAACTCTTTCACTGAGGTTCTAAAATGGTTTTGGTATTATTATTATAATAAATAAAACACAACGGACCGAAAATATGAAATGAAATGAAAATATGGCCTGAAGTGGATTGTTTTTGTCTAACAGCTTGGTCCCGAGTGTTTTATTCCACTTACCACAATACAGCAATTTGCCAACAATTACAATGTTTAATTTATTACGGAACAACACACATGCATTTTATCGGTTTATAGTATAACAGGAAGGTTAGTTCCTGTTATCACTTACAGTGATAAACTGTTCTCTCACAAACACCAAGTTTTCTCTCTCTCAAAAACCACAGAAACTAGAGTCAATTCATTTGTCCTGAAGACTTTTACTGTGCTGAGAAACTTGCAAAGAGTACTGTGACTGTTTCAAAACCCTGACACTAGAGACTCCGTCCATAAACGTTAAATGTCTTCTAACAAAAAAACTTCATCAACGAATACACATTTTTCTTTGTTAAACGACACATTTAACAGTCTTTTGTCTATTAATGTATTAGTCTTGATTATGTGGCGCGTCCACCATACAAGTCCCTGTTTATGGGATGTTATTATTATAGGAACAATAACGTATTAGAGCTTATTGATATCAAACTATATTGTTAGTATGTTACAGCTAGAACTGCTCTCTGAGCCGTGCTGTTATACAAAAATAATGCACCCCTTCTGACCAATCAGATTAGAGAATTCAATTAATAAAGACTAGGCTAGCTATGAGAGTCACATAACGGTGAGATCTGGAGGTGTGAAACTTATAGGATAAACCTGTCAGAACAGCACTGTATGGAGATGATGGTTGTTCCACCTTCATCCTCAAAGTGTACCTTCTAATCCTCAAGAGAGAGGCGTAGGTATATAGTACCTTCATATCTGTATATCTTTTTTATACACCTGAAGAACTAGGACAATCTTTTAAGCCACAAAAAACAACATACTGTACAAGAAAGGTTCATTTGAAAATAGTGGTCAGTGTGAGCATCTGTGGAATATTTGAAAATGCAGTACTACCACTCTTTTGTTACAATACACCAAAAACAGCAGAAAGTTGGGAGAAATAAGATGAAAGCAGAAATGAAATGTGAACTGTGCTCTAGCTTTCACTGGCTTGATTAAGTCTTCTCACCTGCTCAGCCTCACAGATCCACCAATGGTGTTTCATTAGACAGTTTTAAGAGACGTGAAAGTGTTGTACACACCAATCACATTACATCATAATCATGAGGTGTGTAAGATCCTATTTCTATGCCCCCCCCCTTTGTTCTCAGCTGCAGTTCTCTGTGAAAGCCATAATGCTCAACCCTGCGGCGTCCAGAGCTCATAAGCATGACCGAAATTGGACTTGATGAAATTAGCGCTTAGTGAGAACCCATAAAAAGCATTGATGAAATATGTGTCGTAGTCATTGACGGTCCTCCTGAGCCCTGCAAGCAAGTCAGGAACGATAAGTACAAACTGGAGCTTTGCTGTAGCGGTTAACTGTTATCATTGGTTTATCAGTAGGAAATGTGTCAGCACCTTTGTTACTCTTGTGTAAATTCGCTGTAATGGTCTGTAAACAAAAAAATAGACATTAATATATTTCAGTTTTGTCAGGTTCAAGAGTTTAGCACATCTGGTTAAGCTGATCACAAACAGAGAAAAAAGCAATCTCTGGTTCACCTGAAAACAAAGTCTAAGGTTTGCCTCATGTGAACGCTGATGTTTAAAAGCTATCTGGCTCTGTCTGTCAAGTCACAAACTGATCACAAGGAGATCTTTGAGGTGTGATTGCTTAAACTTAGAGCATCTATATAGCAACACATATAATTATGCATCTGAGCCACATTTTAGGAGGAATTCTTCCTCTTGTTACACACAAAACATCCCATTCTGGGTGTGGCTTCAAAACAAAAAAACCCTAGCATATGTCAGTGCACACGTTTGTTCCAGATGTGCATCAAGCACGGTAACAGCACAACAATGTAAAAGTCCAATGTACTTAATAATATGCAGCTCCATTTTCTTTTTAAAAGTCCAATGTACTTAATAATATGCAGCTCCATTTTCTTTTTAAGTCCAAAGACATGACAGTCCCACCCACTTGTTTTCTATTGGCTTGTAAAGCAAAGGGTTTAGAATTCACAGCTCAAAGCATAATGGGAAAGCAAACACTAACAGAAACAAATACACATACAGTATCTCACAAGAGTACACAACTCACATTTTTGTAAATATTTGATTATATCTTTTCATGTGACAACACTGAAGAAATTACACTTTGCGTGTACAGCTTGTGTGTAACAGTGTAAATTTGCTGTCCCCTCAAAATAACACACAGTCATTAATGTCTAAACCGCTGGCAACAAAAGTGAGTACACCCCTAAGTAAAAATGTTTAAATTGGAGCCAAAGTGTCAATATTTTGTGTGGCCACCATTATTTTCCACTGGAGACATACTTGGCCAGTATATCATCTTCACCCTCAGCTTCATTAGCAAGGAAGTGGTCATCTTGGAGGTGGGGTCGTGGTCATGCTGGAATTCTGCATACTGATCATGCTCTCCTTCAGTGTGTCACAGTACATGTTGGCATTCATGGTTCTCTCAATGAACTGTAGCTCCCCAGTGCTGGCAGCACTCATGCAGCCCAAGACCATGACACTCCCACCACCATGCTTGACTGTAGGCAAGACACACTTGTCTTTGTACTCCTCACCTGGTTGCCGCCACACACGCTAGACACCCTCTGAACCAAGTAAGTTTATCTTGGTCTCACCGGACCACAGGACATGGTTGCAGTAATCCATGTCCTTAGTCTGCTAGTCTTCAGCAAACTGTTTGCGGCATTTCTTGTGCATCATCTTTAGAAGAGGCTTCCTTCTGGGACGACGGCCATGCAGACCAATTTGATGCAGTGTGCAGCGTATGGTCTCAGCACCGACAGGCTGAGCCCCACCCCTTCAACCTCTGCAGCAATGCTGGCAGCACTCATGCGTCTATTTCCCAAAAACAACCTCTAGATATGATGCTGATCATGTACATTCAACTTCTTTGGTCGACCGTGGCGAGGCCTGTTCTAAGTGGAACCTGTCCTGTTAAACTGCTGTATGGTCTTGGCCACCGTGCTGCAGCTCAGTGTCAGGGTCTTGGCTGTCTTCTTATAGCCTAGGCCATCTTTATGTGGAGCAACATTTCTTTTTTCAGATCCTCAGAAAGTTCTTTGCCATGAGGTGCCATGTTGAACTTCCAGTGACCAGTATGAGGGAGTGTGAGAGCGATGACACCAAATTT
>JAOUWY010000046.1:6876549-6887431 GCA_025728095.1 Prietella phreatophila | reverse complement strand
TGTGTGTGTGTGTGTTCTACCCATGTCTGTATGGGTTTCCTCTGTGTGTCTGTGTGTGTGTATGTGTGTGTGTGTGTGTGTGTGTGAGTGAGAGAGCAAGAGAGAGACCATGCGCATGTCCCAGAGCATTATAAAAACAAATCTCCTGAGCCTAACCATCATTACTAGTCACTGAAATCGACTTATTTTAAGGTTTCTTAGCCTGTTTCAGCAGACGTGAAAAACACCCCAATATCTGTGTAAATATTGCGCAACACCATTGTGCATTCACGAATGTGATTCTGCTTTGAATGAATTCCTTGAAATTGTTCAATTATGCTCTCCTGGAAAAACCGCGGGCTTTGTGAGGATTAAAACCTGCAATCCTTTGAGAATAAACCGAAACCTTGACCAGTTGTGCCTCAACAGTAAACTTTAAGTTTGCTCTTGACATTTCATCGGTAAAAATTTGTCACCGACTAGATTTAAAATTACATTATAAAGTTCTTATATTTATAAGTGCTTGATTTCTTGATGCAAGATTTCATATTTATATTACAGTTAAAAAATATTATGTGAGTTTGAGAAATTGACAGTCAAATCAGAACAAATACTTTTGCTACAACTATTGGCTCTGTTTATTTATTGGCCATTCAAACCGAACATACACAGATACCCTCTGAAACGGCACTTGAGATATGAAACTTGATCTCCTGCAACTATCCGACAGGTTATATAAAACAACAAAGTCATGTGCAGGATATTGTGAATCTGCTGAGACACTATTTCCCAAAAATGCTGGAACAAAGGGTTTCCTGAAAAAAAAAAAAGTCCAAACATTTAGGCAGCCAAACACTTTGATTCTTTTGACAAAGCGTTCCTAGCTACATTCAAGTTCTTTGAAGTCTGGGTGAGAAAATGCACTTACTGCCTCCATCTCGCACATGCTGGTGTAGAAAAGAACAATTCTCTGACCTAATTCTGCCATGTTTTTTTCGTGCCTTAACTGCTTGTCCCAGTCAAGTTTCCTTCCTTGCAAGTAATAAAATATCACCAGATCAGTAAAACAGGAATAGTGTGCAGAAGTTTTCACAGTAGCTCAAGACAAAGGATCTCAAAATCTATATCGAGCCAATATTCAGGAATACTTGGAAGTACTTTTGCAACTTGCGGAAATGTTTGTGTGCTTAAAAAAAATGAGGCCAAGATGTATATAGTATGTTAAGAAAGTCCAGACTTGCGAGATCTTCAGCAGCATTAATCAAGATGACAAATCCACACCATGTGACAAGAATCCATAACCAAATGAAAAGAATGACAAGATGATAAAATCCATGACCAAATCGAAATAATTAAAACACATGATGTACATTTTCATGCTTTCATTATGCATTTTCTGTTTGTTTTAGAATGAATGAATGCTGTCCCTATTTTGGTTTAATTGTGTTCTTCTCTAAAAAAAAAAATTTATATATGGAGTTCCCACATTTTGGTCCTTGAGATAAGCTATGTTTATATTATGCCATCTCCTACAATCTCATCCATGTGCAGGAAATAAAAAATAAATTGTGACAGTTAATGAATACACTATATGGGAAAACGTTTGTGGACACCTGAACATCAAACCCATATGTGATTCTTCCACAAACTGTTGCCAAAAAGTTGGAAAAGCACACGACTGTCAACTGTCTTTGTTTGCTGTAGCATTACAATTTCACTTCATTTCACTTGTTCCAGCATGACAGTGCTCCTGTGCACAAACTGAGCTCCATGAAGACATGGTTTGAGAAGGTTGAAGTGGAAGAACTCGAGCGTCTTGCACCTCAACCTCACTGAACACCTTTGGGATGAACTGGAACGCCGACTGCACCGCAGAACTCCTCGCCCAAAATCAGTGTCTGATCTCAATAAAGCTCATGTGGCTGAATGATCACAAATCCCCACAGCTATGCTCCAAAATCTAGTGGAAAGCCTTCCCAGAAGAGTGGAGCTTATTATAACAGCAAAAAGGGACTAAATCTGGAATGTTTCCAGATCTGAAGAGTGAAGTGATGCTGTTTTAAATGTGTGTCAGAGTGAAATATTATGGTTATACTAAACTGTCAGACAGTGGCACTAGACATAATACTGGTCCTTGATTGAGCCGATATTAGGCTTAAGTTCAAGGTCAGAATGGTGCAATAGCACGAAAGTCTGAAGTTACATCTGAGATCTGAATTTCAATGTGTGCAAAGAAATATATACCCATGTATCACTTTTAACACATTTTGAACACACTTTAACTCTGAATACATTCCTATAACGAAAACAAAACAAAACAACATGTAAAGACTGACTCCATTTAAGGGACATGTTTATCGAAGGATGAAATAATCAAATAGAGTGAAACCGAACCCTGATCTTCAGGCCTCATGTTGCTGTTATATACCACTGGCTGTTAAACTCAAGTCATTACCTGATCCTGGCGCTAAATACTTTTCCCCACACAAGGTGGAATGATTTTGGATGCATGTCTCAACATCTTCACCCGGCATTCACTTTCTTAGGGAAAAGGTTAAAGGATGCTTAAACATAATTGGGTTTTTAGAAGTGCTATAAGATCCTCCAAATAAAAGTAATATACCTCAATTGATACATACAAAAGGGGAGCAAGGGTGCAATGAAAGAAAAGGCGAAATGCTTTATAATATCAGTGTCTATAGATCTACAATTCACTATTATCCTTAAGACAGGGTTATAAGCATGGGTTACGTCCAGACTTGCTCCAGTATATGACTTCTCCATGCAATCTGATAAAGACCAAACAAAGAAAAGCTGTGACCTTGGCTCTGGCACAGTTTCAGGCCACCCTTTTCTCTGAAGCAGAGTGCTGGTTACAGCATTTACAGTTACAGCACTGAGGGAAATTCACGAAGGCTCAACAAGTCTCAATAAGTTTCCAGTGGATTGACTACCAGGGAAAGGCAAGTTGCCCATGCTGAGTCTCCATCGTCACAGGCCTCCGTCTGCTATGCATGCCCTGTGTCTGATTTTCAAGGTGGTGGATGGGAATGGAAGCTTCGAGGGGAAAAAAAAGTGTGATGACAACTGGATTTCACTGTTCAGTGTAATATAACACAGAGGAAATACAGACTTTCTCTCACACTGTGAACTCTTGAGCAATTCTTCTGTTGATCTGGATTTGGCTCCAGGGGTTTAGAAACCTCAGCTTCAGACTGGATGGATACTAGTGATGCGTAAATGAAAATATTTTCCTCCACCAGTCTGAATGGCTACTCGACTCATCAGTCACAGTAAATCCCTCTACAGCCATTTATACTAATGCAGGCTTAAGCCGAAAGTATGCTTCGCTTCTTACGCGTACGCTAGGAATAGCCATCAGATTTGTAGTCGCAGGTCATACATGCATATTTAATTATGTTGCACTATTTAGTTGTTCCACAAGGTGGCAACAGTGACACAGGGCTGTTGATTCTCAAGGTAGTCGAAGAAAAAACTGAATAAACGGAAGAGACGGAAACGAGTGTGGGTTAGAAAGTACCTCATTTGTATAATTCTAGCCTGAAAGTGTATAAGGATTTGTATAAGGGTGCTGATCATGCAGAGAGATTGCTCAAGCATTGTTCTTTGTGCTGTTGTGATTTTTCTTCGTTGTTGTTCTTCACACCAGTAGACCTAGTTTACTGCTCTGTACTGACTCTTGTCGGCCAGGAGAGGTAGTGCAAGTTGACGCAATGCGCATGTGTCGATCGCCTGTGTACGCGTACATGTCAAATGGAGTTCAATTTGAAAGGCTATGCATACGACTGTGCGCATACGTTAGCGTACGTGTAAAAAAAAAAAACCCAACCAGAGGCTTTTGGTGGCCTTGTCCATGTAACACCAGTCTGACTTGTTTCTCAGCGATGTGTGACTGCAGCACACAGTCTATTTATAACTAACATTCATGAAGTTAATAAATAACTAATACCTGGTATTGAACCAGAAAGATTATCATCACAAAAGCAGAGACTGTCATGGATTATGCACAATAACAGAAAGTCCTACAGGAATTTCCTTGAAATGTTGTGCTGTTACAAGGGCGGTGCGTCGATGGCAGTGGCAGTAGGGAATAATGCAGGAATAAAGGCAACAGGGTGTGCTGTTATGGGAAAATAATAAATGACAAAGCACAGTTACTGTTTCCACTCTGAAACGGCTTATTTTGCAATAACAGCATGTCCCGAAGTGTTTTATTCCTCTTATAACACAGTAATTTGCCGATTAAAAATTTTGATTTATTAAAGAACAAAATGTCACGTTTTATCCTTTTATAGTTACGTTATTGTTGTAGAACGTCCGTGAAACAATTAAGTTCCCCTTATCATTTACGTTATAAAAACTATAAACATTTGCTCACTGACCAGGGACTTTCTTCTCTCTCTTGATATGAATAAGACAAAAACGCCCTGTCTTGAGGACTTTCCTGTGTCAGAAAACTTTACAGCTTTATCTCTTGACTGTTAAAAAGCACTAGAGGCTCCTTCCATAAATCTTAAATAAACATCTCAGAAAACTTCCTTTTAAATCTGTTTATTTAGATTGTCCACCTGTGTAAGGTGGTTACTATAGAAATGATGATGTATTAGTATGTGCACATTAATATAAACCTGGCAGCTGGAACTATGGTCAAATCTGCTGTTGTAGAAAATTAAGCAACATATTCTGACCAATCAGATCTGAGCGCTGTGGTAAAATAAAATATATTCTTTAGCAATATTATCTTTCAATCATTCATTATCTTCAGGAAGCATCTTTATGAGCCAGTCCATCTCATGGTACAATGCACACACACCTTCACACCTAGGGGGAAGTGAGCGTAGCCAATCCACCCACCAGCATGTTTCTGGGGGGTGAGAGGAAACCCGCATCGACATGAGGACAACAACAAGCGAAACTCCACAGACAGTGGAGCTCAGGATCAAAGATCAGGATCAAACCGGGGACCCTGGAGCTGTGAGACATCATGACAACACCGTACCTCATTTTTGATCAAATAATGAATATTATTACAGACATAATATTCACATCATAACATATTCTGTCTGAGTTTTGTTCTGTACGTCCAGTTGTAAATCCATCTCCATAATCAACCATTGGGTGACATATCAATTACTCAATCCATCCCTACTGGACACTTAATCTTATCAATGTGTCTTTCTTCATCACTGTTTTCAAAGAAACAACAACAAATGCTGCATAGAACCCGTGTATGCACCTGGTTATCATATGCCGCTCCAGCTTTGTGAATAAAAACATAAGTGACAACAAGGACGTTCTAGCAATGGTATTTCTGGGTCAGGATTGGGATTGTGCCGGTCAGTATTCACTATATTGGATTGTGTATTACTTGCACCGTCAGTATTCACTATAAGCCACCCACCATGCAGCCAGACGGAAATTCCACTCAGAGCTAGAATAATATGCTAGCTCGCATTACTGCACCACGCTTTCCCTGTACCGCCTTAATTCTTCTAAAACACGAATATCTTCGACAGAATATATCTGCAAGACGTTTGAAAGGAGGGAAAAAGCACTCTCTCAAAGCATCGCCTGCCAGATTTTGCAGACTCAAAGTAGAATCTCTTCAGAGTCTGTGCCAAATAGCAAAAAAGCAACATCTGTTGGGCTGCTGCAGCGAGAGATCCACGTTGCTGTCGTGTTGTCCCAGACGGCATGGGAGAAATCGGACTACTGAATCGTCTCTGGATCGTTCCTGTATGCATAATCATGTTTATTTGATGTGTTTTAAGATTATAGCTGACTTTTCACTATCGGTGGAGTACTCAAACATAACAGTTTTAACACTCATAAACATAAAAAAATGATAAACACGTGTGGATACTCTGGCAAGAATGGGATTTGCATGTATTTTGCACACCGACTGTTGAATAATAGTTCAGGAACAACCTGTGTCTTTAGAAATGCTTAAAAATGTAATAATTCCATTCTTATTCCAAAGCAAAACAAGAGCTCATTTGAATGCAGACGTTTTACATTTAAATTAGCATGTGACATCACGAAATTAAAACACTAAATGTTAGAAATAAGATGCAAAGACTGACTGTAACAGAAACTATGCAGCGCTGAAATGAGAAGAAACTGTACCACATGTTTCTGCAAATGGACCAAACAGATTCAAATTCCTCTGCCTCTCTGGAATAACAAGAACAAGTGAACAGAAAAGAAACGTGATTTTTATCAGCTCGCTGGGTGATAAACAACAACATGTGAACACACAGTCTCCTTCATAGCAGGTCGTAGAGGTTTGGGATAAACCTAAGCATGTTCTAAATTATTATAAGCACTACATTTTGCAGGCAAACATGATAAACTTGAAAAAAATGAGCAGATTAGCATACACCGCTAAGAAACAAATACGAGCACTGCGCATGGAGAACCTCTCCGCAAATTATGAAAAGTGTGTCAAAGTGCAACAGCCACATTCTTTGCAAAAATAAATAAAATACCACAAAGTACTTTTTAATGGTGGACACTTGGCGCAGACCAAAAGATCATAACAAACAAATAAAAAATGAATATAGCACATTTAGGTACGCCAAATGATCTTAAATCTATTGCTATTATATTTGACACCTGATTCATCTGGCACACATTATATAAACTATCCGAATACTTTAAGAGCATATGGTCTTCATTAACGTGTCAGACTGCTCTGGAGCTTAACTGTTTTCCACCAGAGAGCCTCCCAATGCAGGCACAAGCTGGCTTTATCTCAAAGCTACTGCACCTGATTGGATCTCTTTCTCATATTATGTATATATAAACAAGAAAGAACTATATGGCATGCTTAAAGGTTTACTCAGTGATGATCGTGGAAGATATGTTAATGATCTTGTGCTGGGGTTTTTTTAATTTCTTTTTATATATATATAAAATATGGGCAAACATTTCTGATGTTCATTGGTTCCTAGAAATGTCCATCAGCTGCCAACTGAGTGGATTTCTAGGTGACGTTTCCATGAATAGAGTATTTAAATGAATTATGAATATGCACTTTATTTGTGGACTGACTGATAACATGATTCGTAATGTAAATATATTGTTTACTATTTATTTAATATACTGTATCTAACACTCAACATGACTCTTATATTTTATAAACTGTCTCTAAGTTATTTGGATATTTTATTTCTGATTGAAGCACAGCACATTGTATTAAACTCTTATAGACTACAGTGTCCTCATACAGCTCAGGTCTGTTTGCAAGATTGCCTAGGAGACTTGAACTGCTAATGTCTTGTGCCAGTTCCTTTGTTGTTCACTGTGTATTAGCAGTCGTGCACATGTTAATGCAGCAAACATATATTATATAGCAAGAAAAGTGTGGACACCTGACCATCACCCATATGTGGATCTTCCCCAAATTGCTGACGCAAAAGAAGGAAGCACACGATTGTATAGGATGACTTTATATGCTGTAGCATTACAGTTTCCTTTCACTGAATCTAAGGGACCCAAACCTGTTCCAGTATAACAATGCCCCTGTGCACAAAGCGAGGACCAGGAAGAAATGTGTTACCAAGGCTGGAGTGGAAGAATCCAAGTGGCCAGCACAGAGCCCTGACCTCAATCCCACTGAACATACACAAATTCCCTTGTGGCTAAATGGCAACAAATCTCCGCAACCAGGCTCCAAAATCTACCGGAAAGTCTTCCCAAAAGAGTGGAGGTGATAATAGTAGCAAAGGGGGGACCAATTCCATATTAATGGCCACGGTTTTGGAATGAGATATTCAGTAGCACATACAGGCGTGATGGTCTGGTGTCCACATACTTTTGCCCACATAGTGTCTATGGAACAACTAATATTGAAAAACTGAAGAATGTTGAAACACAGTAGATGCACATACGCTATAACAACGCAGTGGTCTTGATCAGAAATAGTAATACTGGTCTCTGTTAATGTATTCAAAGTAGCTGTGATGAAAGAATGGAAAGACAGACATGTAAACCATTACATGTTGGGTCCACTTTTGCTGTGTACAATTTTGAATATATAAACTGTACACTGACAACTGACAAGATCATTTTTTATTATGATTATTCTAACCTGTCTAATTCCCTACATTCGGATGTATTTATATTGGATTTTTGTTTTTTCATCAGACAATGATGCTATCCTCTGACAGCATGACCCTGTGCCACAGGATTCATCTTCTGTGGCACATCATTACACGGTCCATGCAAGACAACATGCACTTATAATATTTCTATACTCTAAATATTTCATTACCATGATTTCAGTTGAGTCATGGAAAAACAATTTCTTTAGAATGCAAATGTCTGTGGATATGCCAAGGGTGGCCTACTAGAGAAATAAGCTTGGGCTCAATACAGAGGTTAATCTGAACCGGCAGCCCAGAAAGCCCATATGGTATTATTGAAGACCTGTGCTTTACGTGAATAAGTGCATGATAACTAAACCAGCAGATCTGCATTCTTCTCATAGTTGAGAACCGCTCGGAGAAATACATTTAGGAAAGAATATCTATCTACATATCTATCTGTGAGAGGCAAAAAGTATGTGAACCTTACTTTCGGTATCTGGTGTGACCCCACACTTTTGCCACTCACAGGCTCATTTTCTTCAATAAATATTTGACCAAGTATAAATATTTTGTCGCTCGATAAAATGTAAACAGACAGGAAGTTTGGTTGCATGAACAACCCTCAAGCGTGTGCCGTCCCTGGATCATAAACAGCCCATCATATGCCTTGATAAAGGAGTGTGCTACGAGTGACAAGCAAGCAACCAATAACAAGTTGCATATCTTTTGGGGTTGGGTTATGCCATCACCATGTGACATCAGAACACACAAACAAATGCGGACATGAGATCAGAGCCTGCTGAGGAGATTATTATATATATTTTTGGTTTCTTTTCGTCTGACCAACATCAGAGCACCGTTGTGTGCAAGCTTTGCCAAATATGCAGAAACAAGCTGCGAGAGACTTGTAGTGCGCATGCGCAGTGCTCCGCACATGTACAGTGCATGTGACTCTGAACAGCGGGCAAACGATGTGACATTGTACAGCTTTTTGTGTTTTCTGTTAAAATGTCGGCTCTGGGGAGGACAGTGAATGTCCTCAGAGCAGGAGCTCGACTCGTCAGACGCGGACCTCAGCACGGTGTTATCCCGAACTGAGTGTTAAAGTGGAAGTTTTATACGAGGCTAGGCTAACTATGCTAACAGGCTGAGAACAAACCACCAGGAGTCCCATTCCGCGCTGTAATGTGATGTTAATCTTCTTTAAAGTTTGCCTTTTACATTGCACAAATTTTTTAACATTTTATTTATTAAGTTCGGGTTTCTTTAACACTTGTTTATTTAATCTTCATGTAAGATACAAGAGAAGATATTTGTTTAAATTCTATTTTGTTTTTGACTGTTAAAACTAAAACTATTTGTTGTTTGCCTTAATAAAGTGGATAAATTAAAAATACAGTGGTTAAATTAAAACCTTTTTTCTAGTGATCTTTGTTTAAAAAAAGATAAAAACTTACCAATAATTATCGATACCGAATGATATTAAACAATATATCCTGATAAATTGTTTGAGCTGTACCGCCCAGCCCTACATATCAAGCCCTGATAAAGCTTTGGAAACAATGGCTTTACATTGGGAAGGTTTCCAAAGTTTTCTCAGGATTTGACATGAGAGTTTTCTATCAGGATCCTAGGTTCAGTGCGTCAGAGCGTGAAAGACATCATGACATCCACATCCTGCACTATGCATTATTTACTATCTGCATTCCTGATTTGCTGGCTTCCAAAAATAGCTGTCAGCATTACACACTGTTGCACTGTAAGACGTTCACGCACGCCCCACATCTCACCTCTAGGTTACAGTTCAACTGGCTGCAATTTGCAGGTCAAACCATTATATTATCCCCTTGAATTGTTGCCTTGACCCCAATCAAGACTGACAGATTGGGTCATAAAGAACAGAGAGCTCACAAGGGAGGTGAGTCAATGAAGCAAAACTGGAACAAACCTCATTGTATCACTAGCAGAGCCTTTATTTATGCACTAACTGAACTAGAACACAAAAGAACCACTCCATTTCAATTAAATTCCAAGGAAAACATTCGGCAGCTCTCTGCAACTGCATTTTTTTCCTAATTCAACAAAGTGAAAATCTTATTGATGCTGGAAGATTACCGGCACTAACGTGGTATTGTATCTGTTAAGGACATTCCTTTGAAATGTGCTAGAAAAACTGAAAGGATATTATCTCTCGTCCAGAAGCAGACAGAATGGATACGGTGTTCTGAGCACGCTGGCTGGAGTAATGAGGAACAAGATATCAAAACACAAACGTTCCTGAGAGCAGACAACCACCCTCCTCGATTAGGGAAAAAAAGAGTTTTATGTAAACAAGTCTGTGTGTATCCGTGGTAGAGGCCGAGTCTAAACAGCTGACCAATCTGGCAGCCCTGAAATACCAACCAGCATACGGTTCCTATTATCATATCATGATCTGAATGCAATTAGGCGCTGGCACAAGTCAGACAGCACATTTCCAAAGAACAGAGCAGATAGCGGGATGATGATCTGATGCTTATTTATACTGAAATTTGGCGATCATGCTAAACTCTCATAAGTAGGACCAACACTTCTTCTCTATTTTAGACAATGGAATATGTTCAGATAATAATAATAATAATAATAATAATAATAATAATAATAATGAAACACTTTACAAATTATGTTGACCATGTGTACATTAAACCTACTTGTAAAGTACATTTGATACAGTGAGGGGGAAAGAAGTATTTGATCCCCTGCTGATTTTGTACGTTTGCCCACTGACAAAGAAATGATCAGTCTATAATTTT
>JAOUWY010000046.1:6782469-6801457 GCA_025728095.1 Prietella phreatophila | reverse complement strand
ACACACACACACACTCTCTCTCTCTCTCTCTCTCTCTCATGATCTCTCTCTCACACACACACACACACACACACACACACACACACAAAATATACACCCACCCCCCAAATAAACACACACACACCCCAAATATATACATACATACACACACACACACACACACACACACACACACAGAGAGAGAGAGAGAACTAAATGACGTGAATGTTAATACAGGAGTCACATGCAGCAATAACACTGTCCGCTTTTTATAAATGTTACAGAAAAACAAAAACATCACCGCTAAACCCCTGCAGCGCTGTTGTTTTTTGTTCATTAGTAAAACAACTGAAATAATAGAAATAATCTTTCTCTGTAGTGAACATGAAGAGAAACGCCATGTAAACATGTACACTTCCAGGTTGTGGTAATGTGTCTGGCTGAAACCGGTCCCAGTGTCGTGTTCAAACCAAACCTGTACAGTATTCCTGTCTAATAACCGATAAACAACAACAACAACAGCACAAGTCGTACCTCGGGCGTAACATAAGACACGAACGACGGCTTGGCGCTTTTCGCTCCTCCGCCTCCCAAACTCAACATTTCGCCGCTTCCCGAAGCGACCAGGTGACAAACCGGGAGAGCGTGAGCTCCTGTTCCCTTCCCTCGAGCTGCGCGAATTTCCGCGCGTGAACGCGAACCTGTGGGAACGTAAACCACGCCCGTGCTCAGCTGCCGCTTCAGTCGCACATGCGTCAGCTAAAGCTCATCGATTTCATTGGCTTTCGCGGCTGCCAATCAAATCTCGGCTTTCATGTACTTCCGCAAGCAAACGAGGCGTGACAGCGGTGTAATAATACATACTGTATATCATCATATACACTGATTTACTGAGCGTTGTTCATATTAATGTCATATTATTGTGCTTTTCCTAATACACTAATCTAATGTGTTCCATAAGGATAACTTACACAGCGATTTGTATGCCAGACGCTTCACATAAAATGCTTAAAAAGAAAAAAAAAAGTGTGGTCTTTTTTTGTTGAGCAATTGTTTGTTTAATTGTGGATGTGAAGTTTTTTTTGTTTTTGGAGGAGTCTCCAGTTTCTAAGTGTTTGGACACGTGATCTTCAGGAGTGTTTTACAGTTTCTCACTACATGACAAGCTGCTGTTTTTTTTCTTCAATCTTATTAACTTCAATGGAGAAAAACTGAGAGGCTGGTATCGGGAACATATCTGATTAAACGTAACTACAAATGGACAAAACTACTTAATTATTTTATAAATAAAATATAGTTGTTTTCTCAAGTCAAGAATCAATGCAGCGTCTTTTCCAAGCGAGTTTGGTGCACTCCAAATCTTTAATTAACCTTTCTTTTTTTAAAGCATTCAGAGGTGGACTTACTCCTATGTTTTGGATCATTGCCTTGCTGCATAATCAAGTTGCGCTTGAATTTCAACTTACAGATCGAAGACCAGACAGTACCCACAGGATTTTCTGGTAGAGAGCAGAATTCATGTTTCCCTCAATCACTGCAAGTTGCCCAGTTCCTGAAGCAGTAAAGCATCCCCACACCATCACACCACCACCACCATGCATAGGTATGATGTTCTTTTTGTGGAGTTCTGTGTTTGGTTTATGCCAGCTATAACAAGACCACTGTTTTCCAAACAGTTCCACTTTCAACTCCTCAAGTCACAGAACATTCTCCCAAAAGGGTTGAGGATCAAGGTGTGATTTGGCAAAATTCAGACGAGCCTTAATGTTGTTCTGGGTTATTAGTGGTTTTCACCTCACCGCTCTTCCATGGATGCCATTTTCACCCAGTGGAGTCATGAACACTGACCTTTATTAATGCAAGAGAGGCCTGTAGGTCCTTTGATGTTGTCCTTGGCTCTTTTGTGACTTTCTGGATGAGTAATTGCTGTGCTCTTGGAGGAATTGTAGAAGTTCAGCCACTTCTGGGAAGGTTCACTACTGTGCAGTTTTTCCCATTTGGAGATAAGGGCCAGAGCCTTTGAAATAGTTCTGTAAACTTTTAACCAACTTCATGCTGTTGAAAAAGTTCTATTTAAATGTTTATTTGATTGTCCAGGGTCTGCAGTAATCAGGCCTGGTTGTGTCTAGTCCAGCTGAACCCCCATTATGAATGCAGCTTCATAAATTTGAGGAATTGGTAACTACAGGGGAAAATACATTTCACAGGCCCAGTTAGTATTGGATAACTTTTTTGCCTCAATAACCATCATTTAAAAACTGTATTGAGTTTACTCAGGTTGCCTTTGTTACGTCTTAAATTTTGTTTTAATTTCTGAAACAACTTAGTACAAGATGCACACAAACAGAAATCAGGATGGAGCAAATACTTTTTCACAGCACTGTAATAATAAATGGGTCTAAAAGCTTAAAATGAGAAATGGTTATAAAATAAACTCTAAGAATTTATTCAGTGTCCACAAGGCTACAGTGGATTGCTTTTTGTAGTACAAAAAGGCAACACTGCCACTTCCTGTCCACCAACAACAGGAAGGATCGTTTCTCCACATATCCTTCTTTCCTTAATACAACATGCTTAGTCTTTAGTCCCTGGTGGACACAAGTACATGGCAAGCTGTCCAACTAGATCCCGCTTTGCATATATTAAATAACTGCATTAATGCCCAAAATAAAAACAAAACAGATTCTGTGAAGGTTTTTATTGTCTATTGTTATGCAGTAGTACAATGACAGTGAATGAAAGGCTACTGAAAGGATAAATCTACACCTGCAATTACAAACACAGAATCAACACTTTCCCCAGCTTCTCAACCTTGAATAGATTTTTGTTGTTGAACAATGTATAGTTAAACAAAAGTGAAGAGCAAGCAGCTGCTCATCTAAACAGATAAAACAATAAAAACTAAATCAAAACTTGGAACACTGCCATGCTTCCATAAAAATTATACAATTTCTTGAAGCTCTATTGCAAGATTAGATATATGCTCATCAATGCTCATATATTAAAGATCAAACATAGCCTACACATAGCTACATATGATTATATGCATATGTACACATATTTAGGGATTACAGCACTATGAACACAAATGTTAGGCAGACTTGGGCCCATTAAAAATAAGTGACCTCTGCTTCGTATACAGGCTTTAACGCCTCCCTCAATGCAAGGGATTTCCTTTACAAATCTAGAACCACTGATGAAAAGGACATGCTCATGTAAATGATGGTTATTTCTTTAAAAAAAAGAAAAAAAAAGATAAAAAAAAAATAATCACCTAGTTTAGAAAGGAATTAGGGACCACTGTGAATGAGGGAAATACGTTTGTACAGGGCCCAAGTCTGCTTTCAGAGATAAGCATCTTAGAGCAATGCAACAGAAGCTTGTGAACATTAGAATACACTAGCAGAATAGCCTTTAAACAAGCTCAGCTTCACCCCACTTGCATTATGCATAACAGAATTAGGACATTTTCCTACTTGACGTTCATGTATAGCCAAAAGATGGACATTACAAAGGGAACCAGCGGGTCTGAATGAGCTCTGTGGAACACAAGGATTTATACTCCAATGCCCAGTCACCATTCATTACAACACAATGAATGGGTTACAGTTTAGCTTAGGCTTTGTGGTTATCAGGAATGTCTCGGTTCAAAAAACACACGCACCAAAAAAAAAAACCCAATCTTTTAAAAAAACAAAAATCCAGGTCACACAGCTAAGCTTAAGCAATGGTTAAATTTTTTAGATTGTAATTTTAAAATGCGGCAATAACAAAATCTTTTCTATCGTATGGTTTCCGCCCACCCACCTTAATCAACCACCAAAACATGCCTTACAACATGCTACCTTAGGACATACCAAGAGATTATTTCAAATTTACTACGAATCTCAACATACTTCCTCTTCAGTAATTTAAGACATTACCCAAAACCTTCTGCATGCAGCAGAACCCGTTTTACTAGATGGAGTAGTAATAATTTCATACTTATAAAAAGGTGTCCTATAGATCCATTTTACCTTGAAATATGTTAAACACCCCCTAGACTAGAAGAGTATGTCTGGAGTGTATAAATATCGTGAATTGCAGTCGGCACAAACAAATCTGTTAACATAAATAATTTCAATAACATAAATGATTAACGCACATAATAATCTATCCAGTTACAGGCTCTTTTATATGACCAAAACAATTCTGTGCGTTAAATATTTTAGTGAATATGCGCTTTTGAAATGAAGCTTAACATTGACCAAGCTGCCTTCGTAGGTCGTTTATGGGCACTAGAAGCAAACTTAATGGAAGCCATTAAGATGCTAAATCAACAGGCTTGTTATAAGCCATAATATTCTTTCTGCGCAGCAATAAGCATGCACAGAGACCTACAGAAATCAGCTTTTGCACCACTGGAATACAGAGACTTTGAACAAGATATGGGTGAGCCTGTGAAGCTTGCTTAGAAGCCATCAAAATCCTTCTTGTCCTTCTTCCCCTCACCCTCGAAGCTGTCTGTGCCATCACTGTTGTCACGCCTCCTCTTGCGATTGTTCCTCACGTTGAAGCGTGGGTTCAACTGAGGCAAGGGGTCCATGCCTAGAACCTTATGGATCTGACGGAACGCCAAGAGCCGAAGGGCAAACTGTCAAAAAAGGAGAAAAGAGCAGAATATGAATTATGATTCTCAGACTGAGGAGTTGACAATTTCTAGTTCAACCTGTAGGACTAGCCAGTTTTTACTACAGAGGTGCTGATCTATTTATTCAAGGTAATGGAGCAAAACACCTGTCGGGTTCTTAAATTTTTTTTATTACTAAACAATGGTTCTAGATTAGAATTGGCTTACCTGCGCACTAGACGTTATATCCTCTCTCTGTTGCTCCTCCATAGCACCCAGGGTGTCTGTTGGATTCTTCTCACACGGGTCCATTAACCCTGGGCCACCTGGATCAGAAGCATTAGTCTTATTAAATGGGCTAGTCATTCTTTGCACCGTGTTCCACATACTGTGATTAATGAAATTAAGGTCCCATTGCCAAGCTAGAAATTATTATTTTTTGCCTGCCTGTAAAAGTGACTTCAACACTACAATTTTGTGCTTTAAGGCATACTAAAGTATTGTGGGGCGGCACTGAGCTATGTGACAAGTGCTGAGCTTGATGACGTCCATCAAAAATTACATCCGCAGCCGAACAGACTGCTATTAAAAAGTGCATCAAATTATGAAAAATCTTTGGTATGACTTGTACTACAACTACCGGTCAAGATGGCAAGCTAGTTGAAAAACTTGTGAAGAACACCCCAATGGTTTCTACATCCATTGTGGAAAGAAGGGACAAGAGGGAACTCATGGTTATCAGGGCACTATGGAAAGTTTGAGGAATTTCACCCACAACCATGTAAATCAGAAAATTCATTTGGGTGGACCCAACATCACAAACCCTTCTAGGCAAGGATTTGTTTGAGTTGAAACTAATGAGTAAACAGTAACATGACATGTTAAATGGTAGCACAAGCATCACTACATTTGGAAGTATTGCAAATCCTGCATGAGGACATTCTACTTGACCAGCAACAACTTCCTTTTAATCACAGTTTGTGTTATCAGCACTGTCAAAATAACAGTACTATATACATACACACAGATGGTTACCTGACAAAAGTGGACACTTGTTTTCAACACAATCTTACCAGGGAGCAGAATGCCAGAGGCAATACATTCAAAGACTCGTCTCAGTGCATCACCAGGGCTCATTGGTCCAGAGGCACTGCTGATTGCCTTCTCCACAAGCAGTTCCATGGCCTTGGATAGAGAACCTAGTTACTATGCAACGTTTGGTCTTCCAGATCAAATACTTCAGAGGACTCCTTAAACCCTTTGGATACCATAAAGCCCAGTATTGATCATCCTACTCACCCAGCTTGGAAAAGCAGACCAGGTGGGTACTCTCTGACAAAGGTCACGCAGGATACGAATAACAATCACACAGGACTGGAGTCCATTGGCTCTAGCCTTCAGTGCAATAAAGTCAGGTTAAGTGAGTCAATGGTGCATTTACAACAGAGGACTGATGACATGGTGGGGCTCAGTAAGAGGTGCAACACTACTGTTCACAATGGAAGCTTTTACTTGGTTTACACACTCTTTAGCCAATGCTTTTGAATAAGCTGCCATTCCCAGCAGTATTTTACCTCGTCGTTAGTATGGGAGTTCAAAGTTTGCAAGATGCACATGGAAGGTTTCCCTGGTCATCTTGTAAACTCTGACCTCAGATTTCCAAATACTTCACAAAATCAAAACTCTCATTTACAAAAAGATCAGTTTGAAAGAGTAGCATAGGAACTGAAACAGTCAAGGAAATCTGCTTTACTTTGCCTGTGTACACTTGCATGGCAGCAACATCACAGTAAACTAATCAGATATTCCTTTCTTCTCAATCCCCAAAAGAAACAAATAAACAAATTAAATCACAAAGAACAAAACGGTCAACATGAAAGCTCTTATCGGTGATATTTTTATGCAAAGGTATTCTGCAGCCTTATGGAATTTTTTTGTAAGCACTGCTCCATTTTATATACATTTTACCAAATTCATTGTATGCAAGGATGCTTAAATAAAAATAAATAAATAAACAAATAAAAACATTTTGTAATTCCCAGTTATTTAAAATGTAGTTAATTAGCATCCTTGTATTACTTTAATTTTCCAGGGTTAACAAAATGTCAATAACTAAAAATTAAAGACTTAAAGCAAATAAGTACATAAAAAGAATACATCTCATAAGGCTACATGAAGAAAGAAAAATGATGTTCCGAACCTGGAACCACTTAGCGTGGCGTAGGGCAGCCAGAGCGTCAAGGCATTTTTGCCTGTCCAAGACGTCCGCTGGGTCTTTCACCATACCCGAGGTTACATCTAAAAATGGATCGAATTGTCAAAGGGTGGTGAGGAACGGGTGTTTGACCAGGTCACAGAGAGACTGCCAAGAACACATTGCCACACATACCGAATTGTTCCCCTGACTGCAATTCTACCTAGAATTGGGGTAACTTATCAAATGAGGATTTTATCTTCTCTGATAATGTGAACCATCATCTTTGGAACAATCAGCTATACTAGCAGATAGACAAGAGTGGTGCAACACTGACTGGGGAATAAGTGTTGACAAACATGGAGAATGGATAATGAAGGACTGATGATGGCCGGGGAGAAAAAGCCTTCAAACTTTGACCAATTCCAAAAAAATAAAATAAAATAAAATAAAAAATAAAAAAATAAAAAACAAACAAAAAAAAAAGGCATTGGCTTGAATAATCTTGGAATGTGAAAAGTGTTATTGGTTACCAAATTAAATATTTAACACCAAACATGTTGTACTACTGTGTTCATGTATTAACACAAGATTTGTTTCTTTTTAGAGGGGCATGACAAAAAATAAATAAGAATTTCCTCATGCTACTGCCAAAGCAATAGTGTAGCATAATACAACGGTCCACCCCGCCCACTTGCCCCCCTTTCCCAGAATAAATACTAGCATCTAAAAGTATAAGATGTTGTGGGGCCACACTATGGCTTTGCATTTGTAACTTATGAGCATGGTACAGAAAAATGGAGATCAAGGGAAACGCAGAATGCTTTTATGTTAGGCGTGCTTGGTGTGACCTAGTACAGTGGCAATAGTAGGTGTGGCAAAGTGTTTGAGAGGGTTTGAGAAGGGACCTTGGTCAAAAATCCTTCCGGAGCTGGTAGACGTAGCCTCAGATGGGAAACAAGTTACTCAGAATGCAAGGAGGCTTTGGGCTGGACTTGTAAAGCTTTGGATACATGAAGGCAGCAATGCGTGCTGGAAAGAAAACACGAAGCTCCCAGCGAGAGGGGTTAGGACATCACTGCATGCATACCTGCCTTGAGTGGGTTTGCAACACCCCCCATAGGTCACCGTAGACCGAAGGCTATAAAAGCCAGGTCCAACCAAAGATTCCTCCAACACAGCCTTCTTCCCAAAAGCTTACTGATACTCCCCTAAGGACCCAAACAGGAATGGTGACATCTGAGCATAGACTTGGGGCCTGCATTTAACAATTTCAAACCACATTCCATTGTCAAAAAAACAACAAGACAAAGGAAGGGTAGTTACTTGGAACTAAAAAGAGATAATGTTTTCTGTTAAATGTAAAGGGATTCATGTGTCTAGAAGAATGCAGCATAATTAATAAAATGTTCTTAAAAACCAATCATTCATCATGCAGTGGATTGATTCACTCAGGGGAGCACTTTCATTTTGGAATAAGGGTCTTCAGAATGGGGACTCTTCTGACCACCAATCAAAAGATTTGTTTCCTGTGGCTACGTTACAGACTTTCCCACAGCTTATTTTACCAGTTCCTACAGTAAATGTTTATTTGCTGAATCCCTAGTCTTTTAAATTAAACATTTCCATAAATCCTAGGTTATTTATAGATACAGTAGAGAATCCCCTGGAACACAGGAAACAAAAACAAATCTTACTTGGGACTAACTAGACTTACACAATGCAAAACACTTATCATGCTTGTTTTCGAGAGCTTCAAGAGCACTGAAGAGGTGTTACAGAGAGAGCCCTGAGCAACACTGCTGGCAAGTCGATAAACAAGGCAAGTAAAACCTGGTAGTGGTGAACTTGGGTTTGTTAAAACCAAAATTCCAGTCCAATACATCAAATAAGAAGGCTCACACCTCGTTCAAAATTATGCAAATTCTTCTTCTTTTTTTTTAAAGAAACTAAGGAATTCGTTCACAACATTAGGATTAATTGCCTTCAAAATATCTTTCAGGCATGTTCAGAAGTTTAAAAAGAAACTCAGCGAGACATCAGGAGTGAAAGTGTATTGTAAGAAACAAGATGTACTCCTAGAATTTACACAAGTTGCATTAAGAACTAGAATTTTAAAAAGGCTTTTGAAGGCACTCGTAGGATTTCTCCAAATTTCATTTCTATTAAATACTATGACCCTGACCAAGCTCAAGCACATACCAGGTTTTACACTTCATACAAATCTACAAATAATCTTTACAGGGAAGCAGAGCAAAAGACGCTCTTTCCAGGGGGTAATCAAACTTCTATTTAAAAAAAAAAAAAAAAAAATTATAATAAAAAGTGAGACCATCTCCTCTGTGCCAGCAGATAGGCTCTTTGGGGTGTCAAATCAACGAATCAAATTAATTTGATAGGTGGCCAAGGTAAGGGAGTAACGTCTTTCCCAACCTCCATCCCGAGTATTCTCCTCTCTGATGACTGGCGAGGTCAGCGTGATGGTCACCTGCATCTTTGGCTCAGTGCAGGAAGTCAAGATGATTGCAGCTTCTTGGACTGAGCCCTTCACCTCATACTTCTCTGGTGTTACAAGCTAAGAAACACATGGGTTAGGGAAAGTTATTGACTGAAAAGTAGCAAGAGAAACAAGGAAACTGACTTCCATACAACGATTAGCAGAATCACAAAATATATTGTTTAGTGTCAACAAAAACCACAAAGATTGGAAACAGGGCTGCGATCTGCAATTTAACATCTTTTATGACAGCACAATGCCATCTTATAAAGAGAAACCAATGTAATGTTGCCAACGTACTCCGAGTTGTTTGGGGAGGTGCTCTACAATTCGTGACAGCAGACTCTTGCTGGGTTTCTCAGAGCAAAGGAGAACAAGGTTGACATTCTTATCTCCACGCAGGAGCAGTCCTTTGGCCAGAACACCAACCCTCATCACTCCCTTCAGTGCTCTGTAACATGCAAAGTGTCAATGACTCAACTTGCAAGACCAAAAAAAAGGAAAAAGAAAAAAGAGCCTTGCAAATTACAAAAGTTGTCGGCTCACCTGTCTTTGGGAGGCTCTTTCTTGTCTTTGTCCTCTTCTTTGCCCTTGTCTTGGTCAGTAATGATGTCCGATACAAGCTTGAGGGCACGCTCTGTGATGGACACAATCTTCTGAATGGCTTGGAGCTCCTCTTCAGAGGGGTAAATAGCAGCATGCTTGGTCATCACATAACGATCGTCAGAAGAATCAGGGCGCCGTGGGGGCTGAAATCAAACAGCCAACATGTCTTGATAATGCCAACTATACTGAATGGAAAGGCTTTTCAGGTCCCACTTTATGTTAAGTGCCATCACCAACATCTTTATAGCTATATAAACTATATCCAAGTAGCAACTTTTTATACTGTCAAATTGTTTTAAGTACATCAGTTTTGTTACACTTACAAATAAAATAAAAAATTAGACTTTAAAATGTTAAGATATGTACACAACCAAATGATACACATGCTTATTTACTCACAAATCTCTTTTGTTGATCCAAGTTGTGACTTATTACATATTGTATTAACACTAAGATTACCACGTAAATGCAAAGCACTTCTGGTTCGTGAAAGACTAACCACAGGGCCTTGCGGCTGTGGGATGGGCATTCCAGGTCTCACCCCAAGCAGACCAGGAGGTCCAGGTGGACCTTGTGGATAGCCTCCATCAGGCATCCTACGTCTTTCCTCCCAGTGGTGTTGCTCTTCCTCCATTCGTCGCCAATACATATCTTCCTCATAGCGCCTGCAGAAGACCAAACAGCAGAATGCATGAGACACTCATCTGAAATTTGCTGCAAAAACATTCAGGTATACATTAAATGCCTCTGAACCTCATCTCCATCCTCCAGCGCTCTTCTTCTTCACGGCGTCTCCAGTATTCTTCCTTTTGCATTTGTTTCCTCATCTTCTCCTCTTGGATCTTCCGGGCTCGAATGCTGGGCTTCACTTCCACCTGAAGGTCTGGGTTCACTTTTTTCTACAAAGCAGTGAAAGTTTGATTTTTTTTTTTTTAACTGATTTTGATCAAAGCGAGGTCTTGAAATTCATAAGAGCCAAAAAAAGGGAACTTTAACCACAAAAGGGCCACATCCTCCACTTTTCCATGGTGAAAATCAGAAAGGAAAACTTGACTGCTGACTCTTACAAAGCAAATCAAGAGACGCTTTGAACAAGCATCAAGTAAATGTGTCCTTATAGAAAACATCTCCATATCAACAATTATCTTTTTCTTAACACGTTTTAAAGTCAGGTTATTATTAAACTTGGATTATGTGGCACATCATCCATACAAGACCCTGTTAAAGAAAATGATTGCTTCCACAGTCAGTAACAACCCCTTTTGGCCTAACAGAATTGCGTACTTAAAAAGCACCATGGTATAATGGGAAATGAAGGAACTATCTTGTTAAATTAACTATATAATGGCAACTATACTGTAGACTTCAGGACATTATGGTTTTTCATTTTTCATCAATTAAACAAGGTTTGCATGTTTATTTAACCACAAACATTATCCCAAATTTCCAAATGTGGCCACGATGACCAATTAAGAACCTGTCTATAAGCCAACAACAAAAATTCATATTCACCCACCTTATATTGCAAACGATGTCTCCTCCCTTTAAGATGCATTTCCTTTGCATTAGGATCGTTAAAACTGCATTCGCACAGCTTGCAATGGAACCGGATGACTTTTCCCTCGTCGTTCCGAACCTGTAGAGTCAGAAGTCTCTTTATTATGCATTCATTACAATTAGACAGTGTTTAGGAATACGGTGACCATGTGCACAAGGGCTTCTTGAGAAGACATTGTACCTCTTCAACGTAGTCATGGCCAACAGGCTGAACGTCACTCTGCAAAGCCGCAAGAGCTGATTGAGGGGACAGCGGATCAGGTGTGTCGTTTTTAATGTCCTGTGACGGTGCACCTAATGAGGTCTGTACAGGTTTGGCTGCTTCAACTTTTGACTCGTCCATCTTAACACCAGTGGTCTGTAATTTGTTTCCCCCTGCAGGAAAAAAAAAAAAAGACCAATTTTAGGCTAGCTTAAGATATTTTTTAAATATGACAAACATTGGCACAAAACCATGAAAAATATATAAACAAAACGGCAAGTACCAACAAAGTTTATCTTGGGTGCGTTCACTTTCTTGATTGCAGATGTGGTTGAGGAAATGCTGCTGGGAGCAGGACTCTTGCCCTGCATAGCTGAGGCCGTAGTGTTGCCGAGAGGTTTCAGGTAGGATGAACCAGAGCTGGTGGAGGAGGAGACGTTCATGGATGACGCAGTGCTGCTGGTGGAACTGCTGATGGCAGCACTGGCCGTTTTACTGGGAGCTGCCGTGGTGGATGAAGACATCTGCGTCACCACACTCGGCTCTGTGGAAGGAATGGGTTTCCCGAGTTTGGTGTGTAGTTTTACAACCTAATGATGACAAGAGAAGAAATAAATTAGTATGTAAACAAGTTATAAGGAATAGAAAGAGAAAGTATTTTAGGGAATTTAAAAATTCTAACAGTACATTTGGCATATGAGAAATATTTAATAGTAAAGCACAAGAGTACAACAATAAAATGTGCTTTTTTTTTTCTTGAACGTCATTTCGGAAGCTCCTCAGAGTTTCCTATTCATGTTAAATATAAATCTTTAAATTAACCCCCCCCCCATTTACAACAATAATAATAGAAACTCTGGAATAACACAAATGGAACTATGGGAATAATGTCGTGATAAAAAATCCTAAATAATTTAGTATTTTAGCATCTTCAATCTAGACACCCTTTTGCCTGGAATTTTCAGAAATGTATTCTTGGCGTTTTCTAAACCGATTTCTTAAGTACTTTCCTTCAGATTTTTTAAACAGTATTAAAGGAGTTCCGACCTACGCTGGACTCTTACTGGCTGCTTTACGTAATATTTCGCACCAAGTCATCCGATAATATATTGTTTTGTAAATAAAGTTAGTTTTCCAATGAAAGAAATGAAAATTTTGGTAGAGTTATTTTTTGTCTACAATAACGATTTTAAACATTTAATCACACCTTCAGATCAGAAGGTTTTTAAGATCAGGAGGAACATTTCAGTCGTCTCCAAACTTCTGACCAGTAGTGTACATGTTGGTACAGTAGGAGACCATTAAATGAGCTGGATAAAAATGCAGTACATAACGTCACTGCCTCATGAGGACGTGGATAATTTGGGTACGTGATGACGCATGTGTGAACATTATAGCAAGGTTAAAGTGTGCTTTATTTGTGCACTGCAAATTCACACACAACGTAGCAGATTTAAACTTCACATTATGTTGTGCATGTAATATTTCCTGCATTTGTGCTAGTTAGAAAAACTCAAATATCACTCAAATAATGCCTTGAATAATGAAGCGTTATTTTGCCTGAAATGCCCATCCTGATTTGATACGCAAACTTTTTTGAGGACATTGTTTGAAGAGAATAAAGCTCTCTTCCAACCGTTATGCTCCTTACACAAGTACACTGCTGCTATTCCTTGTACTTGTTTGAAGAACTATATAAAGATAGATGCTTAAGTTACATAAGCTTCTGCTGGTTGTGGGAGTTGATGTGAGGTCTGTGCTTCTAAAGATGATTCATTTACCTTCTGATGTTTAGCGCCGCGGATGTGGGCAGCATAGGCATCTGCCCCAGTGCAGGCAACATCACAAAGCTCACAGCGAAGCTGGTTCTGTGTGCTGCGGGCCGAGCTGCTGCCACCACTGCTGCTATTACTGCACTGAGAGACCTTCAGTGCTGCCTCCTTCTTCTTGTGCTTCTGACCCTCTAGATGCTCCTTGTACGTCTACAATAATGAACAGAAAGCTATTAAACAATATGTTCAGTTGTGCAGACGCAGGGTCAGTACACTTTATTCCCAGAATGTGACCAAAATATTGCGTACAAACATAGCGACACAAGGAAAAAAAAATAGAATATCGGTCGTGAATCAAAACAACAAATATTACTATCCGATGTGCCACAAAGTTCAGTTTTAGGGCCCCTATTGTTCTCTCACACAGACATGCACTCCACAGTGATGCATTTGTCTCTCAGGTAGCCTTAAAAGGAAAAGGTTTTTAGAATGACTACCGTAACCCAATTAATAGATTTAGACATCAACTATGAGGCAAAGGTGAAACAGAAGATGCTCTACCTGTGGCCCTGCACAGCTAATCTTACACACGTCGCAGTAGTGTATTTGAGGTGGTTTTGGTGGCTGTTTGGGTTTGAGTGTTTTGTTCTGGAAGGGTGTTTTCTTGGTGAATGTGCTTCCAGTCCAGGCAGCAGTGGCTGCAGCAGCAGCGACGGCTTGCTTCTGCTGCTGCTGCTGCTGGTAGTAAGAGGATGCTGCGGAGTACACAGCTGCCTCATAACCTGAATATGACGTGCCTGGAAACAGGTTCAAAGAGTAACGGTCAAAGGTCTTGTAATGATGAAGGGCACATTAGAATAACTACATTTGTATAATGTAAATATAAATAAATACATTGTAATAAACTGGTTTTAAAATGTTGTGGTTAATAGAAATATAATAAACACAAAAGTGACAAACTGGGGTTCAAATAAACCCACAGCAGAGTTAACTGCAGTGATCGAATTAAAAAAATAAAATAAACTTTTCACTTGACAAAATCAATCGGCGAATCAGGAAGTCATCATGCGGAGTTAAAAACTGGGCTTTTTTACCTGAATATGTAACAGCGTTGGTGCTATATGTAGGGCTCTGGGAGTAAGATGGGACTACAGAGGCTGCGGCAGCTGCTGCGGCTGCCACAGGCTGCACGGCGGAGGACACTGGGTAGATGGAGAAGGTGGAGGTGGCTGGACTCTGTGTGGCTGGCTTTATGGCTGTAACCTGGCGGGTCTGCTGGGTCTGCGTGTATGGCGTAGCACCCTGGCTGTATCCCGTTTTGGCGGCTGTTTGGTAGTAGGTCTCAGCCACTGTGGGCTGTGGCTGGGCAGCTGCTGCTGCTACGGCTGCCGTAGCAATGGGTTGCTGGTAGTATTGTTTACTGTCATAGGCTACAGCTGGGGCTGAAGAACGGACATAAGAATAGGAATCCTGCAAGAGAAAACCGAAACTTTGTTACAGACGGAAGTCAGTTCAGTCAAGTCTCTTAAAAGAATTACATTTTTGACATCACGTTTTTAGTGACTGTCAAAAACATCATGAGATCTCCTTGGGCTATGCATATATCTTAAGAATGGTTAGACATTCCTTGAAATAAACCAAGCCCTGCTAAGGAGATGAGGGGAAAATAAGAAGGGAAAACAAAAACAAAATCCTCCAACCCCATTAAAACTCCTTTACCTGATAGTTCTGTGATGTGACCGGTGGAGGTGGTGGGGGAACTTCAGGCTGGCGCTTGGCATAGCCGTAGTCGGTGTTGGCATGGGCAGGCTGGTACCCCCCGTAAGCTGCCGCAGTGGCCGCAGCTGCGACAGCGACAGGTGCAGGTCTGGCTACAGCAACGGTGGCAGCAGTGGGGGCGTAGGCCGCGGCTACGGTGTGAGCAGCCACCGGTGCCTGATGCACGGTGTAGCTCGCTACCGTGGTTGGATGGGTGTAGGCTACTCCAGCGGCCGGCTGCTGACTACAAGGTAAGAGAGGCTAAGCTTAATAATGAAAACACTCCGGAGTCTGAGCCCAACGGTTCTTTTTCTGAACGAGATTTGTTGACCCGTGAGTAGGGTGCATTTTCAGCTGACGGCAAAACTTCAAATTCAACTTGAAGCCTTTTTTAAACAGAATTTAACTTCTGTATATCCTATAGTTTGTATGCAAAAATTGTTCATAAAGGAAAGAAACACACATTGTGAATCACCATTAGGAAACATAAACAGATGTTTATAATTTAACCTAGGAAATGAAAGAGGACCTTTTTATATTCCAGAAACACTACATGTCCATGAACAAGGACAAGCGAGAACAAATAACACTGAAAAAATTAGCAGTGAAGTTTGAGAAATCCTAAGACCTTGCCACTATTAAAAAAATGCTGACAAAGCTAGCCCCATTAGGTTAGATACCAGAGCAATTGTTTATACTGTAGAACGAGGTGAACTACAATCCTACAGCTATAGGGGCCATATGTTGTGTAAGGGTGAGCTAAAACAAATATCATCATGATGGCTATTTAAACTGTAAACAGTCAGTCATACTTGCAACAGGAATGGGGATGGAGTAATATAGGGTAAAGTGCAACGGGAAAATGAGTTATGGTATGCTGAACAGTTAAGTTCAAATGAGCAGGCTGTTTCTAAACAAACTCTAAATATTAACAATAGCCTATAAAATCAGTTTGTAAAACAGGTCATTCAGAAAGGCTGAAAATATTTAAATGTAAACTAGATCAATAAAAGGCTTAACATTCAATGAAAGATTGATGTGCAGTGGAGATTGAGGATTATCTGACAAACGCACAAATTTCTCTACATTGTTCTGAAATTACCCTTCATGTACCATCTTGGGTGTGTAAAATACACCAGGTGATTTAGGGGAGCCACTATCAAACAAATCACCAGTGCATAACTGACGATTTGGAAGATGTTCCATGACAATAGCACTTTATTTAAATTCACAAATTAAAGTTACTTTGCACTGTGAGCAATCAACATAGCAATCATGTTCCTGACAAAACCTGTCCCAAGTCTATTGACTAATCTGTCGTATTCTGACAACCACATCACTTTACTGACCCCATTTTACTGTTTCCATACAACTGAAATATTATATATATATATGCAGTCATTAGGGAAACACTTTAATGATTTAGTCCAACTTTAATTCACCCAACATACACTGTGTGGCCAAACATAAGTGGACACCAGATGATAAAACCCATTCAGGTTAGGGTTTTTTGCATGCCACTCAAGTTCTTCTACACCAGGAGTGTAAGCTAATCTTATCCACAAAGGACCGGGGTGTGCTCAGGTTTTCATTACAATCAAGCAGGATCCACACCTAATTGCACCCGTTTAATCAGTTGATCTTGGCTTGTAATGGACTCCAGTGTAGCTTTAGCTTGGTTGGATTGAAAACCCGCACCGGCCCTCTCTGGATAAGATCGGACACCCCTGGAAGACCACTGACCTCATCACGGAGTGCACCACTTTGTGCTCAGGGGCATCGACATGTTTGGGCCTCTTAGTTTCAGTGAAGAGACATTGCAAAGTAACAGCATACAAATACATCTTGTTCAACTGTGTGCTTTCAACATTGTGACAACAGTTTGGGGAAGGAGCACATGGGTGTGATGGTCAGATGTCGATAGACTTGCATTACATGGCCAAAAGCTTTCCTTTTTTCCTCCCCTTCCTTTTTCCCCCCTTTTGGATAAATATCAAATGCAGTTCTATCTGGCATTCAGTAGACACTATGGGCAGTGGTATCTCAGGAGTTAAGGCATTGGACTACTGATCAAGCTGTCACTGCTGGGTCGTTTAGTAAAGCCCTCAAATCTCAAATGTTCAGCTGTATAGAGAAGAAATTTTAAATAATATCCTTTCCGTTCTGCTAGTCACACTAGATATTGGCATCTACCAAATGCCATAAATATAAATGCACTATGTTGGGCTTACAATGTAGGTTATACCCTATTTTGGTTTATATTAAACAAGAACCCATCTGAGATTTAGCTCCACCATGCAATCCCAAGTTGAAGGAAGAAATGCAAAATGTAGGTAAATATATTTTGTTTCCAAAGGAGTAGCCAAAACAAACCTGCCCCCAAGAACACCCTTAAACACAGTAAAATGTACATTTGTCATGCTACCAAGAAACCAAAAATCACTCGGCACGACTCTCCCTTGAAGGTAGAAATTTGTTTAAAGTTATTTATCTATCTATCTATCTATCTATCTATCTATGTCTGTCTGCCATTGACACCAGAGATTCCTTACAGATAGCTTAACCATGTCAAAAATTACACTAAATGGCAAAAGATTTGTGAACTTCCCCAAATTGTTGCCACAAAGGTGCACTCAATTGTCTTTGTAGGCTGTATGAAAATTCCCCATCACTGGAACTAAGAAGCCCAAACCTGCTCAAGGATGACAATGCCCCTGTGCACAAACCGAGCTCCATGAAGGCACGAAGTGGAAGAAATCGAGTGTCCTGCACAGAACAGAGCCCTGACCTCAACCACACTGAAAACCTCTGGGATGGACTGGAACACTGAATGCACCGCAGACCTCCTTGCCCAACATCAGTGTCTGACCTCACTAAAGGTCGTGAGGCTGAATGAACACAAATCCCCACAGCCAAGCTCCAAAATCAAGTTTGAAGCCTTGAAGACAGCAAAGGAGGACTAAATCTGGTGCCCACAAAGTTTTGGCCATATAGTGTGTGTATGCATGTAGTTTTCTGCACAGTTTGTACGACACAGGGTTGCGGTAGCCGATCCCAGGGGACTCGGGGCACGATGTGTGTGTGGTGAGGACACGACAACAACAGACACCCCCTGGATGGGATGCCAACCCATCGCAGGGCACAATCACACACATACGCCCTTTCACACACTATGGACAATTTAGAGATGCCAATCAGCCTAAACGGCAGAGGTGAGAATTGTACCCCCAACCCTGGAGGTGCGAGGCAAACATGCCAACAACCAGTTTCGGGCGAGTTACTCAAAAAAGTAATCCACAACAGATTACTAATTACTACTTTAAAATTGTAATCTGATTACTGCATGTAAAATGTACTCAGATTACTAACTACTTTACTTTCACAACATATCAAACCTACAAAAACATTACAAAGTGAAGTAATTTTAGCGCACATCAATGTTTGAAATGATCAGAAGTAGTCGGATTTATCACGACACTTGCCTCGTGTGTCATCACTGTGTGTAGCACTAACAGACCGATAAAATATAAAGCTTTTCTAACCAGGCTAGTTTGTCGTCGCTAGCCATGGGGAGGCACAACTAAGCAATCATTCTATGGGTTTAGCTGCTACAGAGCCACGCAGAGTACATCATCTTTCCTGATGCTCTGCTCAGATCATGTTCATGTAAACTGGAACTCATACAGACATAGACATCCTCAGCATCAGAGGATGTAACCGTTTCAGTATCTGTGTATATCTATTTCCCCGCTCCCTCTGACTATGTGAGCTAGCGTTTGGCAGAACTGAGAGAGTGTCAGCCAATAAGATGAGT